>BMAV01013859.1:0-54046 GCA_019973955.1 Trichonephila inaurata madagascariensis
TTTACCGTGTTTTTTCCCCACAAGCGAACATTTTAAAGCATTAACACAACAGAAAAGAGCACAACATAAAAGAGAGGTAGAAACCGTAAGGAATGTGGGGGGAAGGGTCCCCACTTGTGGTGATTTTTGAGAAGTCCTTTTGATAGAATTGTGTTGGTCAATCATTCTGGCCGAAGTAAAATCCGTTGCTTGTCTTAGTCACTTTTGATATTTAGAGTAGAAACCTTTACTTCTTACAGAACTTATTTCAATTGAGTTTTTTTTAAAAAAAATATTTCTAAAAATGCCTTTGAAAAAAAAAAGAGTAAAAGAGCTCGCAAGCATCCTAGCTCAACTTTTGCGACGGATAGAAGAAAAAAGGTAAAGTGGGAAGAAACGCTAACATGATTCGTGATAGATCCAGAAAGTAGAGCACTTTACTTGCAGATATTAAATACCTGACTACTTAAATACATATATGTAAAAAATAGAAATATGTGTATATGCAATATAAAATTTTCTTTCTTTTCTTAAAAGCTCTCGACACAACCCTACCGTCTTGAAATATTTCAACGACCTAGTAACGACCACTATTGAATTCAAATTGTTTATTGAATGTACGGGATTTCCTTCAGAGGAAGAACACGGAGCAACGTGTTACAATGCTTTTTAACAGGCACAAGAACCCCGACGGTGATGTTTAAATAGGGAAGGTCAGAAGAGATAGCGAACAAGCAAATTCCCCAAAAGCCGTGATTTATGGGGCTTTCCAGGATTCTACTGGCATTGTGCTTCACACGTACACGTTTCAAGCAATTTTTCGACCAATTTTTACTCAGTTGCTATAGCAACGGCCCTTGAACAACTTTTTGCCAATGAGCTCAAAAAATTGCTCCTAATAAAAGTTGCTTGAAATTCTAGCCAATGGAGTTCTTCGGCACCCCACGTCATAAACAAGATGGTGGCTTCGTGGTTACGTCTAACACATCAGATATGCCGTATAATATTTTAACGGTGTATAATATTTTAAACAGGATGGGGCTCAATTTCTGTTTACGCCCATCAACAAAAGCACAAGCGAAATAAAAGAAATAATTTTGGATGTTCGTTTTCCGAAGGAGAAAATTCGGTGAGTAGTTTTTCAATGTGGAGATAGAGCGCGACTGACGTCAGAGCATGTCGTTTTGTTTATGGCAACCCATCCCTCTCATTAGGACGAAAAATTGCTTGAAAAAATTGTACCAAAAATGTACGTGTGATACGGCCTTCAGGTTATCAGGAAGGTTTAGTGTCTAGAGGAGAAAAGCTGACGAAATAATGCATTCATTTTGCATCACGTAAGTTTTACACACACACACACACACACATTAAAAGTTAAGAATATAAATATCTATTTTTATATTAATACAAAGTTATTTGTTTCGATCGGTAAATAGTTGTAAAAATTTTACTCCAAAGAATAGTTTTTTGCTTAATTTTTTTTTCTAAGCCATCAATCCATGTAATATTTGGCCTACCTTTTCTTTGTGGGCCAATTTGGTTGAGCATTGAAGATTTGTTTTTACTATTACCTTTTAAAATTTATTTCAAGTATTAAACGAATAATTACAAAACTTCATTAATTCGTTTAAATTTAATTTATTTTCAATTGTAATATTCCCTTTTTTTTTCAGGGAGAAAAAAATGACTAACGCACACATCGTGAGATCTCTAGAATTGAGTAGAAATCGGTTAAGAATGGATTCTGGCTGAATTAACTTCTAAGGGGTTTGGGTTAAGGCGTTGTAAAAAGAATTTTAATTCCTGTTTTAAAGCTATTAGAGACCCTTACTGCCTTGAAATTTTGACAGGCACGTTTCTTTTGCTAGGTAAAGATCCGCTAAGAACGGGTTTTGCGGAAATCATCTCTAAAAGTCGAAGAAAAGATGATATTTATTTATTTGTTGCTCTAATAGGGTTTAAAAAAAAAAACGATAGAGCAAAAGCTGTTGAAAGGCTAACAAATGCTTTGGTTATATAACTTAAAAAAGGAGACAAAATTAAAAAAAATTTTAACGTCATTTCCATTTTTTATTAAAAAAACGTCCCGCCATCTGTTGTAGTTAGTTGTATATACGGCAAAATTACGTAGAATAAATTTAAAATTAAAGAATAAAATTTAATTAAAGTTACAACTTGTTTTAAAAACATTGTTTTCCATTTTAAAAAAAATTAGCTAGCGAAATGAGAAGATTTTGTACCATTTTATTAATATTTTTTAATTGATGCATGGGGGAAAAATTTTGCAAATTTATCGGCATACTTTTTTAAAATATATAGAAAGGAGAAAATTTGCATTTCCCTTTAATTTAATATTTTTATTTTAAAATTTATTTAATGTTTTTCTAGACAATTTGAATCGTATTAAAAATATTAAAACAGTTGCATAAAAAAACAAACATTTATTCAACCATATATGCCGTTGACGTACATTAAAACGTTAAAAGTTGCAGTTGCAGAAAAAATTCTTAAATTAAAATTTATATTGTAATGTTGTTCAACCAGCATTATTCTCGTTCGGAAAATAATTAATTTCCCTGTACACGGAACAGGAACGCAAATTTTGATTCAGCCGGATTTTAATTACATCTACTTGACTGTCCGGCGAAAGTTCTGAATTTTGGAATTCTTCAATGCCTTCCTCTTCTTTAAACACAATGTACCTCATTCTTAAGTACTGATATTTTAAGAAATTTTTTCCATAATTTTTTAGCAATATTGGCTTAGAGATGGTCCCAATATTGGTATCGACTATAAGCAAGAAAATTTCGAAATAGGGATTTTATCAAAGTTTTTTGGGCGGGCTGATTTTTGCTTCCAGAACTCCCGAAAGGTGAACGTAATCAAAATCATCCCCCCATCATGATTCTCTGAAATACGATCCCCCAAGAGACCCGAAATCCTTTTCGAAAAAAAATGTCCATCACTGGACTTTCAAAAATTTCCCCTTAAAAGGGCCACTCAAACAAGTATCTGAGGACGTACTGGGGAAAAACTTTTAAAGATTCTGAACACGAATCGAACTCTTCTGAGCGGCATTGGTAAATATATTCGAATTTATCAATCCTTTCCCCAAAAAGATACAATCAAAATTTTTTTCATCTCTTTATCCAATTTTTCATTTATAATCGGCAACCCCAAAAGGATACAAAAAAAGAACGGGTATAAATCACCCCATTATGACGTTTTTCCCTTTCACCGATGAGTCCAGCAGTTCAGGCTTTGTTTTCTTGGCTCAATTCGCAAAAAAATTTTTTGTTCGATTAGAGCCATTCTTCCCACAGTGAGAACACGGCATCTTCGAAAAAGTAGAGACACGCTAGGATGTAACGTATTCTGATGTCTATTTTTTTCATTTCTAATGAAAGATTTTTGTTTTTCCTCTGTCTATTTTACCAAGGGGCATCCATATGAGATCACGCAGATCCGGGGGGTCCACAGTCCCCCAAGAATGATTTTGCACCCATCGCCATTTCCCAAACTAACGGCGCGAGTGGCCCCGAGTATTGTTCTGTGCAGCTTTTTGGGAAATTTGGGGAAAGGGGATATGCTTCTCAAGACAAGGATCTCCCAGAAGAATTGGGGGCCCGCAATCTCGGTTTGGCTGTTGGAAATGTTTTTTGGGCTTGAATTTTTATTTCATCGTTCACGTTTCTACCGTCCTGGTTTCATTCAGGGAAAAATCTGGGTGCTGATCGGGGAAAAATTTTGAGATGGGGCCGTTTTTTGTTAAACCAGATCATTTCGTCGTTGGAATTTATGGCTATTTTGTCAACGCCATTTGGTGTAGATACGGCACAGAAAGAGAGCTCGGCAGCATTGTTGGCAACAAGGGTAATCTTGTTTTTTAAACCAAACAAGACAAATCTGGAATGGGAAAAGAAACTTATTACCAAAACGTATTAAAATTTTTAAGTTGGTTCAAAATAGGTGTTCTCGAAAAATGTTAAAAGAAAAAGTTTCAATGATTGAAATGGAAATTCACTTGTTAATTGTATTTGTAAGGTTCCCATTTTGTTAGTATGAGTGGCTACAGTTTTATCATATTTTTATGTAATGCAATCTGGCAAGACCATATCAAGGATTGCTACGCCGAAGTGAGCGTATTGTACCGCGACATCTTTTATCACTGTTATTAAATACTATTTGTCTCTTAAATAATTATATTCATTATTCTAAATCTGGGGTGTCCAACACGCGGGCCGCATGTGGCCCGCCAGTACGTAAGTTGCGGTCCACCGACTCTTTTCAAAAAAATTTTAAATATCAGGTTTTAAGATTTTTTCATTTTGAAATTTATTTGAGGGGAATTTTATATATATATATGTACAAAGTATTTACCTGTTACCTGTTCTTGTTTTAAAAGAAATCCTTTTTGATAATAGAAATGTCCTTTAGATTAAAATAGATTTATATTTTATCAAACAGTTACATTTGATTTTATTGTAGTAAATTACTTTTTTAATAAATTTCGAATTGTATTTTGCATATTTTTTGCTATGGATGGTACATTATTCTCTGGGGTGGATTTTCTTCTCCTCCTCCTTTTTTTGTTTGAGGCCCAAAAAACGAAGCAGTCGAGATGTTCTTTTTTAAAATTTAAAAAATATTGGACGGGTTTAAAATGAAGGATAATGTATACTTAATCGTTTTTCGAATGACAGCACTACCAAATTTCAACAATGAGTAACGAAAGATCAATTCAATAGAACACCGTAATTTTCAATAAAACAACTGTAATATATCAAACATTATTTCACATTTTTAATTTCATTTTTATATTATCTATGTTTTATAAGAAAAATGATGAAAAAAAATAATTCATTCTGTTTTAAATTTTCACTCTAATAAATATATTTTTTTGTTTTGTTTCCCAAAACTGATATGGTACATATTTTTTATGTGCGGCCCGCGAATTATAATGTCTTTCCCAAGTGGCCCGCAAAGTCATTTTTGGGGTTGGGCACCCCCTTCAAATTATAACTCCCTCACATCTTTATCTTATATATTGGGCACCAAAGGAACGATTCAGCTCTTTTTGCAGTCAAGGGGATACCCCAAAAATAAATTACAGTGAAGTGAATTTGCAGAAAATCATCGTTATTTTTTTCAATTCCTACTATAAACTCACACTCTCTATATATTTATTCGTTTGTTTATCTATTTATTTATCTTGGTGGAATTTTCAGTTCGTTAATAAAATACATTTTAAAGCGCTCAATTGAGCTGAAATTTTATATACATGATTATTTTGGATGGCAATATAATATAATGTAATCATAATTAATAAAAATTAATTGATTAAAACTAATTATTTAAAGAATTACAAATACAGCCACGTTGTCGACTTAGCGCAAGGCCACCTTGAATTACCAGGCCACGACAGAGTTTTGATGACGCCACGAAAGGAAGGAATGCTTTACTACTCGCAGTGGCTGTCAGGAATATAAAGCTTACAACATTAATTTCTTTTCAGGTCGTAGACTAATATTTCCACATTTATTTTGATTATTTTTATAATTATCATTTAGAATATTTTCAGATGAAAGTTATGTATTAATACGTTAGAAGGATGTCTAATATTTTTTCAAAGGAAAGGTGAGAAACATCACTCTTGAAAGGCTCATAACAATGTAAGAAACATCTAAGTAAAAACTGACTCAACATAAAATATTTTTCACTCAGGTAAAATATCAAAAGAAACATTTACTTGGAAAGAAAATATGAAAAGTAAAGCGTTTTAGAGGCAAATTAATAAAAAACATGTGAATTTAGCAACATTTTGCTGTAATCAATGAATCAATGTAGGTTAAATGTATGCAAAAATATATAGAAATGCAAACTTCATGCAAAAATATATACAAATAAATAATACAATGCATGTATAAAAATATATACAAATATAGAAATGACACAAACAGTTTTAGGTAAACCACAGTAATTATACAGCAAAAATAGATTCTAGATTATGCGTTAGAAAATATATACCTTAGAAAAGAATACTTTACCTATAAATCTGACAAAAAAAAAAACAAAAAAATTCATAGAATATATTATTGATGAGGCAATGTATTGATTACTTTCAGGTTTTGAATCATTTGGATTAGTACTGATATTATTCAAACCAATTTTTACATTATTTTTTTATGCGCTACAATTATGCCTAGGTAAAAATATTTAAAAATCTAACAAAATTTTTTAAATTAAAAAAACAGACATATACATTTAACACACTTCGAATGCTAAAATCTTCGTGAAAATGATTTAAACGAATAATGTAAATAAATAGAGTTTTTCTTTAAGTAATAGTTATGTGAACTATTTTTTTTAAACATGTGCATAAAATCTATATTGAATACAAAAAAATGAAGTATAAAGAAGTACATGTACATTGAATAATATACCAATCGATAATTGAATATTTAAATAAATAATACAGTGAAATATAAAAAGTAACATATTGATGTAATTGGTTTTAATTTTCTTTATTTTTCGATTATCCTTCACTGTCAAAATTTTTTCATTGCGCTTTTTTGAATAATTATTTAAGCATATATTCCCGAATGTAATGGATATATTTTTTTTAAATATGAAAATGCAGGTGTGTCACACTTTACACGAGATGAATGAAACGAATGCGAGACATTCCACAACTCATGTAATTCCAAATATGCTTCTGTTGTGTTTGTAAAACTAAACTTGTTATCTTCAAAACTAAAAATAAATTCAATAATGACTCAAAAATAAAGTTATACAAAAATATAAATACCCTACCTTTCTTTATATCCAATGGTATCGCTGATGTTATGTTCACTACATTTCATATATAAAAACACGTGGTAAGGTAAAGCACTACATCACACGCTTTAATGGAAGACTGTTGAAGCGATGGTCAAACGGAAAAATTGTCCCTCCTTTGGTCATGCGACTTTTGGAGGGGTTCCTCCCTGTCGCAGCCTGAGAATCAAGATAGCCTTGCTTAGCGACCATTTTGGCGACTTGTGTGTAAAAGGTTTTTTTCTTTTCCTTTTCTTTTCACGTTTTAAAGCATTCAGTTGAACTGAAATTTTATATACACGATTGTTTTGGATGACAATACGATACTTTAATGATAATTAATAAAAATTAATTACCACTTGTTGTGATTTTGTCCAATGTATATACATATCTATATTAATTGTAACTATTTAATAAAAAGTAGCTAAAACAAAATTTTTCTTTGTTGATCTAAGTAGGAATTGACTTAAATTATATATATATATATTTCTTGTTTTATGTAAATTTCCTGACAAACACATTTTTTTTGATAGTCGTGTGGCCGACGGATCATTTTAAATTTATTAATTTGGCCCTCAAGCGCGGTGCTGGTTTATCCATTGGTTGCTTAGGGTGGGCGCCAAGGGGCCCGGTGCACCATAGGGTCTGGATAAGATGACATAACTAGATTTTCTGATTATAAATTTCGATCCGCCAGTGCCAAGGGGTCCCGTAGATCTGCGCGCAGGGCCCGAAATGAGCTTAAATCGGCACTGCTCAAGCGTGAAAGGTTTATAACACCTAATGTAAAGCAATCAGGAAAGCATAATATCATCGTGATTGATAGAAATAAGAGAAAAAATATAATTTTTGACCCTCCCTCCTACTAAACTCGGCGAAAGTTAACTTCCCAACATCGTTGTTAGCGGAACTTTCCCCCGCCCTCCAGCAATTTTTCTACCAATATATATGGCGGGATTCTTTCTAATCCTAGTAGAAGCATGGAAATGAAGCATGCGATAATTTTGAGAAATAGGCTCAGAGAGAGAATTCCTATATACACAAATATTAAACTAAAGTAATATAAAAAAATTTTAAGTCAATTCTTACTCAGATCAACAAAGAAATTTTTTTATTTTAGCTACTTTTTATTAAATAGTTACAATTAATATAAATATGTATATACATAGGATAGAATCACAACACATTAAGTGGTAATTAATTTTTAATTATAATTAAATTATTGTATTTTCATCCAAAATAATCATGTATATAAAATTTCAGCTCAATTGAGCGCTTTAAAATGTATTTTATTAACGATCGAAAATTCCACCAAGTTAAATAAATAAATATATAGAGAGTGTGAGCTAATAGTAGGAATTGAAAAAAGTAGTGAAAGAACAAATTTGGTTGGATCCTAGGAAGACCCATTTACTTCGCCTAATTTCTGGCAATAAAGTTTACAATATGGCACGCTTGCAAAATTTAGGGAAATAGTAAATCTGCCTGGACATGATTTTTTCAGAATCTGGACACTGGTCATTCTTTCAGTGACAATGGTCTTCGGTGATTTGTAAGAGATTTTCGAGAAAGCTAAAAGTAAAGAAATGAGAGGACTATTTTCTTTTTTTGCAAACAACTGCGGAAAGAATGTTTGTTAGAAAAAGAGAGAGCGTAGAGTAATTCAAATTTGGACGAAGTTTTTCTCACTATTGTATCTTAGAAGCAACGGTTTCTAAGTTTTCTTCTTGAAGTCAGTTTGGAAACCACGTTTTCCTTTCTGAAGCTCGACGAATGGATATTTCTTCTTTTTAATTAAAGCGTTAAGAAAGAAATGATCGCTTTGTGAATGTCTGAACGATATTGAAAATATTTCGGTATGGATGCACAAATATTAGAATAATTTGTGTTAGAGATAAAGGGAAATCGTTATTTCATTAGCCTAAAACATTCATATCTGTTTTTCCCCCCATTGCTGCTTTTTAGAAGCGACGATTTTTCAGTCTTATTCGTAGAAGCCGTTTTGTATACCACGTTTTCTTCGTAAAAACACGATGAGTGGGTTTTCTTCTGAATAAAAGCTAAGAAAGTAATAAATGTTTTTTTGTATGAATGAAGGATTGATAGAACCTTGGTATGGATGTCCGAAATTTGGAAAGAATTTGCATTTAATTTCTTATTTTTTCAATTCCTTCTATTGGTTCACTCTCTCCCCAGATTATATATATATAATCTTCAAATTTTCAATCGTTAATGAAATACTTTCTAATGATTCATTCATGTGCAAATACATTTTTTTAAAACTTGTAGTGGATGACGATGTTAATTCAGTTTTTTCAAATATAAATTCATTCACAAAATTTAAAAAATTAATAAATAAACACAAACAAAAATAATAGTCCAACAGCATATATAGAAAGGAAAATTGTTCGCTGTGTCCCTGTAGCGCAATGGATAGCACGTTGGACTTCTAATCTAAAGGTCATGGGTTCGAATCCTACCTGGGATAGTGATTTCTTTTTCAAATCCTCTCTCTCTACTTTTAGCTCATTCTATATATTTATCTTATTCAAGCAGTGGCGCACACAAGGGAAGGGTCCTGGGGTCCGGCCCCCCAATGCCCTTGATTATTTTTCCGATTGATTAAAATTCTAAGTATATAGTACGTAAAATTTAAGTATTTGCTTATTAATGATTGATTTTATTAATTAATGCTAATTATTTATTCAATGATTAGTTTTTTACTGTGTTTTGTGCCCGAAAATCGACAAAATCAAAAGGAGCATAGTACAAGAACGGAGAACTTTCGAACCCGCCCCTCCCTGAAAAATTCCTGTGTGCGCAACTGTGTTCAAGTTTTCAATCGTTAATAAAATACATTTTAAGATATCCGACTGGGTACGGAGACTTTTTTTCTAAAATATAACTTAAATAATTATTTGATTGTTATTTTTTAATTAAGTATGTTGCAAAGCTATGAAAATACAGCAAGAAGAATTTTTTGAAAGCTTGTTTTTCAAAATATTAAGAAATTTGTACCAAAATATTGCAAAAAATTGTTCTTTTGCTAACTCTAGAAAAATATATACCACAAAAATAAATAAAATTTTTGCAGGGATACAATTCTTCAATGATTAACTATGCTGTATATTAAAAAAAACTCAAGTTTTACAATAAAATTATGAAGTACAAGTGTTTGACATAAAAAAACACAGAATATTTCTGAAAAAATTTTTTTTCATATAAAATTACATTAAAAAATAACTTAATTTTAAAATTATCCTTAACTTTTAGCAGAAAGCATTCATTATAATACAAAACAAAATCAAAAAATTTCATAAGAATATTTTGTTTACTTTAAGAAATATTACTCCTACGCGTTAACCATTTTTTTTATTTTCAAAAATAACATTCTTCAGAAAATGCAAAATAAAGTTTATATTTGCAATAACTTTTTTTAAAGATTTAGGAAGTTATTAAAACTCTCCAGATTTGTATATGTTGTGCCTTCCTGAACCACATACTTCAAACTTTTACATTTTTGAAGGGCCTTTCTTTTTTTACGAGACAGTTTCTTATCTGGTTTAGAATGCCTCGTAGAACCAACAATTCTCGTTCTGTCAAGGTACCAAAAATATCCTTTCATTTCAGAACATGATTTCATTCCTAATTTTTGAAGTAGAGGTAATAGACCAGCAAATACAGAATTAAAAAGTATTATGGCGATATAATTCCTTAAGCGGAGTGTTTGTAGCTCAACAAAGTTGTCTTTCGGAAGTACATTGTTACACGACATTGTCCACACGACATTGTTAAGACTTTCATTGCAGTTCTGAGCTTTCCCGTGAAGACATTTTCTTAGGAGATTTTGATCGCAATAAGTCTTTTTAATAGAATTAATAGCTAAATTTGGAAGATCCGTTGATTTTTCTTTCAACGTTTCCCCAACAAATTCTGCTCTCTGGAAATCTCTTCTTTTTTGGCCTCATTGATCTTGTTTTTTGCATGTGAAATTTAATTTAATTAAAAATAAATATAACTCTATATAAAAGTACTAATAAAAAAGTTATAAAATGATCTAATTTTGAACACAAATGATAAAAAGATAGCAACTTGTTTAAATCAAAGCAAACATTGCAATTAGTTAACCGTTGTCTATTTTCAAGCAAAATATATCTATTAAAAAATTTAAAGTGAAATAAAGTTTACTAAACAAAAAAATTCGTTGAAAAATTTTAAATGAATAAAAATCTCATTTTGCAGGTAAAAATCAACCGAAAACTTAAACTTCCGGTTTCGATTTGGGTTCACTACCTCAAATAAAAAGAACTATAACTTTTTTTCTGATTGATTCAGAATTAAAACTACGACATTTTTAGAAAGCTTATTAAAAAAGGCTACAAAAATGGGTTATAAAATATTCGATTTTTTTTATGATAATGATGATTTTAAACCAGTCGGATACCTTAAAGAGCTCAATTAAACTGAAATTATATATGTATAATTATTTTGCATGACAATGCAATAATTTATAATTAATAAAAATTGATTCAAACTAATTATTCAAAAAAATTACAAGTACATCCAAGTTGGTATCATTTTTGCACTTGTGTCAAAACATTCAAAATATTTAATCACTTTTTAAAGCTCTGTGATTTGAGCGAATATTTTAACACTATTGTTTTGGGTGACAATACGATAATTTAACTAAAATTAATTGAGTGAAAATAATTTAAAGAATTACAAATACAGCCACGTTGGCTTTATTTTTTAGCGACTTGGATCAAACCTATAAAATATTTTTTTTCTCGCGTTTTAAAAATTCAGTTGAACTGAAATTTTATGTATACGATTGTTTTGGATGACAATACAATACTTTAATGATAATTAATAAAAAGTAAATAAAACAGCATTTTTCTTTGTTGATCTAAGTAGAATTGATTTAAATTATATATATATATTACTTGTTTACTATACCTTTTATTAGAATAAATACATTTAATAAATGAATAAATAGTAACAAACAAAAAAATTAGTTCAACAGTATATTTAGTAAGGAATATGGAAAATTGCAAGGAAAATCGCTTTCTATTTTGTCACTTAATTTTGTGATTCTATGATATGTATATGCATATTTATGTTAATTGTAACTATTTAATAAAAAGCAAATAAAATAATTTTTTTTTTCTTTGTTGACCTAAGTAGGAATAGAATTCAATTTTTTTTTTATTACTTGTTGATTTAATGTTTCCAATGTTGTTCGTTTTAGAAACCACGTTTTTTCGAAGTTTTTCATCTCTGTCGCCACTTTGAAAACCACGTTTTTCTCTCTTGTTTCCGTCTACGACGCCATTGTGAAAAACGTGTTTTTTTCCTTGGCGTCATTTGGCGAAAAACCTTTGTCACCAAATACAGCAGTGTGCTGTGCTAAGACACATTACCGGACAAATTATATAGTATAATTATCATTAGCAATACTGCGTTGAAATTAATAAAAATCTATTTCTGTAAGGGATTCAGAACAGTAATGAACAAATTATTCTATTTATCATTAGAATCACTTTAGGCCTCGAAAACCACTCGAGAAATTATCTATTTTAATTTTAAATTTTACTTTAAAAAAAGACAACTTAAAAAATTAACAATGTTTATAAAAGCAAATTGTGCATTTGAAAGTTTGAAAGCAATTCAATTAAAAATGGAAACCAGGAATTTAGAAAACACTATTGTGGTATAATTATGCGCCAAATAATGGGTTTTTTGCTCCCGAAAGATTACTGACTAAAAATCAGCCCTCCTCAGCCTCTTCCCTTTGTAATGTGAAAACTTTTAACAGAGCCACGTTGGGCGAAAATGGTGAAGCTGGACTTTCCAGTGGTGTAAAGAATTTTTTACTCAAACCCAAAAGCACTGAATGAAAGTGATATTTTGCTTCCACTTATGCCGAATTCTAAAATAATGTAAATTCTTTTAATTTATAAAAGGACTTTCTGTCATTGATATATTTCAATAAATGGGGCAACTGCATGGCTTAATTTAGTGTGAGAAAAGATGCAGAATTCACTTCTCAGAAGCACCGTTTATAGCTTGTGAAGATGTAGAAAAGATTTAAAAATAAGATACGCTTTTAGCTACTGGACACTTAATCAGGGTTTTGGGACACGGAACTCAATTGGAAGGAATTCCAAATCATTTATAATATCACCTGTGCCGTCACCACTCTTCAATCGGGTTTCTAGAAGTCCACGTGGTGTCACCAGAGCTTTTTTTGAACAAACAATTTTTTCCACAAATTTACTGAAATGCACTGAATTAAATCTTTTTCTTCCAATTTCTTTTTACTATGCCACAAAATAAACGAAAATTAAATACTCTGTTATTCAATAAAAATTACAGTCATATTATACACACATCTTAAGAGGAACGGCCATATTTTCAAAAACTACCTTTATCCAACAGATGGCGTTGTTTGCAACTCGGATGACGTCAAAGTGATAATGCGTGTAAAAACATAACCCGTTGTTACTATAGCAACGGGGTGTGGTTAAGAAATGATTGACAGATAGTCGGTTTCAGAACGCATGCGCAGTTGCAGTAAAATAAACAGTACAACTTTAGAATTCAAGCCGAGGAAATGGAAAAAGCAGTCTTTTTTTTTAACTGCAAATATTTTGTAGATATCCACGCTTGAAATTAAATGCTACGTTTGCATTTTCTGGGTATCACAACATTTGCCCATAGGGTTAAGAATAAAGATGGAATATTTCTGTTCTGAAAGGTATTTTAATTCAATTTTTTTTTGTTTGTTTGTTGTTTGATAGGTATGTAATAAATTTCTTTGCTCATATCATCTTAGATACAAATTGTATTTGAAATTGCTATGTATAAGAATACTCATCAGGAAATAATCATTTTCGATTTGAGTCTTTCTCACAAGAAAATGTTACTTTCTAAGAAAATAACCTAGAGCAATTTTTCACAAATAGTTTTGTATAATTCTGTTTTCAAACACATCTATTTCTTGTTTTACAAATTAATGTTATTTCCGATACGCGCCTGAAAATATGACAAAAATTTCACTTAAATTACAGTCGTCACTAAACCCGAAAAGTTCGGTTATTTGGAAAATTTTCGTGAAATGATTTATCTTTCAATATAGTTTAAAAACCACTTAAAACAAATTTTGAATCTTATATAACTATACATTATTATAAACCAATTGTTCACATTAATCTTTTGTAAGTTAATATCTATTTATTTTACATATCTTACCTATCAAAAAGAATTCGGCTAGGAAAACAAGGGGAAAAAACTTCGTCAAGAAATACTCAGTATATATATTTCCAACTTTAAAAAATTACTTTTGTACTATGATTAACGAAAATTTTAATAACATTTTCCAATTTTAAGCCTACAAATAATTTTAAACATGCATATTTTATGAGCAGTAATTTTAAGAGAGAATGCGCGTGTCCTTCAATTTAACAACTGGTTAAGTCTACTATTATTTTTTTATTAAAAAAACGAAAAAACTCAATGTTTTCTCTCATTCCACGCATCTTTGCAGTGCACGAAATACCTCATCAGGAGTATTTTTTTCCACACAATTCAAGTCTAATGGTTTCAAATGATTTTACTTGCTCATTACATTACATGTAGGTCCAGAAATATTTCAAAAACAGAGAAAAAAAATCGAATCCCAAGAGAGAAAGTTCGATAAATGGAAAATGCACTTAGCTATTTGGAGGTTATTTGACAAAGAAAATCGTAAAATGATCTTGGTTCTGAAATAGAAACAAGTGAAATAGAGAAATTCGCAAGATAGAGGTTCGCAAAATGGAGGGCCGACTATATTAAATTCATCAAATTAATTTCCAAATTAAGCTTCCTTTTTATTACACTTCTTTAAATTGGTATGAATGAAAACATGTTTCCTTGTTGAATTTAATAAATGTTCTATGATAACTGAGAAAGCATGAATATTGTTAAATTTTAAAACGGAAGAAATATGAACATTTTTAAAATATAAACTTAAATGTTTTAAAAACTAGCTAGGAGTTCTCAGATTCAAATTTATATAAAACTTTTATAGAACAGATATATATATAAGTATCTTCAAAAAATTTCAAAATTATCTTGAACAGAAAAATTTTATTGAATAGAAAACCCTTTCATATCTTCCAAAATGAAAATCTGAGAAAAACACATAAAATTTGTAAAGGCTAATAATGTCTGTAAATCTCTAATTTTTTAATGCGTTTTTTTCCAACTGAAGAAGGTTGTAAAATAGCTTGTAATTTTCTATGAGACAAAAATCGTTTTAACCTATAATTATGACATATAGGAGCTAATCTCTGACTGCAATGTAATGGTATTAATAATAAATCATTATTATTGTTGTTACTAAAATCAATAACTGTATGAATCAAAACTTGAATTTTACTTTATATATGCAGCATAGAATAAGTCTAATTGCCATACATCACTTTGACACTATTGGTACTGTAATTCATGGTTAGCTGTTCTGTGATAAAGGTTTAATTTTTTTGATAAGTATGTAATTATCTTTTTATGGATCATGTCTAAGAAAAAAAGGATTTAAAAATTAATTTATAAAGTTTCATTTTTAAAATTGGTCTTTTAAATAAAAAAACGTAGTATATACATACATATACATTACATAAGTTCAATAAAAAAGTATATTAATCACTTGAATTAATGAAATTATATACTGGAGGGGGGCTCCGTGGTCGAAAGTCCACCATTTTGGTGTCATACTCCAATACGCCGCCCAACATTCTTTTGATTGCGTCGATTTTCGGGAACAAAAACAATGCAAAATTAATTATTGAAGAAATAATTAGAGCATTAAGTAATAAAATATTAATAACAAATACATCTTTAAATTTTACGTAATATATACATAGGATTATAACCAATCGAAAAAAAATCTAGGACTATGGGGAGGGGGGTCCGGACCTCTAGGACACCCCCCTTTGTAATTAAGTATAGCCGTATACTTCAATAAAAAGTATATTAATCACTTGAATTAAGAAATTATATAATTGATGTATAAAACAACACTTTGTTTATAAACAGATTTCAGCCTTTATTGGTATATGTGTTTTTATGTTACTAATAATTTTTGAATTGTGCGTTCATTGAAGATATTTAATTAACATAGTAACTCTCTTTTATAAATCAATACAAATTATTGGGTTTTAAAAATATGAAGAAGCCAACGAGCTGATTCTTTGGGATGACAAAAAAGGAAAAAAAAAATCTTTGGGAGGAGTAGAAATTACTTTCAAACATCTAAAGGAAACACAATAACAGCTAGAATGCACAAGTTTTTTTTTGCATAATGTACGATGAGCAGTTTTCGTCTTTGAACAGTGAAGAAAGCCAAACGGGGGTCAGGCAGTCGTAAAAACCACAGATTGGGCTTCTGTCCCTCCCCCTCCATTGTGGAGGGACCAAGAGGGAGACCTCAAATACTTTTTTTGTCTTCAGTTTATGTCGTTTAAAATGGAATTCTTAGTACACAGTTTTGTTGTATTTTCATGAATACCAGAAATAATAACATTAATTTATAAAATAAGAAATGGAAATGTGGTTAAAAAAGATTATAACAATTGTATGAAAAAGTGCTCTAATTGACCATTTTACAGAAAATGACGTTTTCCTCTTTTTAAAAGCACTCCTTTTCGTATCGAAACTTATTATGTTCTCGATGAGTGCTTTATAAGGCAATTCAGAAATTCAAATTTAAGTAATAATTTGTTTCTACCATCTACATTTTCTAAACAGGATACCATCACATAATGTAGCCTATTTTCTGTGTTACTACATTAAATGAAACTTATTTGGTTATGAAACACACACACACATGCGTAAAAATTAAACAATATGTTTGAAATGAATTAGGAAAGGAGCTTATAATTTCTTCAAGACCAAAAATCGTTTTAACCTACAATTATATATATATAGAGCTAATCTCTCATTGTTATCGAATGACATTAATATCAAATTATTATTGTTACTAAAATTAATAACAGTATGCGACTTAAACTTGAAATTTTCACACAAGTACAACACAGAATATGTCAGGTGTATTGTTATGCGACACTTTTATCAACGATGTAATTCAGAATTCGAGGAATACGTAATTATTCGAATCTCGGCGTACACATGAACGATTAATTGTGAGTGAATATTAACGTCGCACTGTACAGCTACACGAGGGCTTTTGGCGACGGACCACGTAATTTTGAATAATGGTCAAGTGACGTGGACGACACCTGAGCTGGCACACCCTCTCTCCTAATTACCTCACCACACCAACGGCAGGACGTTTGAGCTCTCGACAAATATAACGTGCATCGCTGCCCTACACGGCGGGTCTTTAGTGGTACTGGGCTCGAACTCGTGACAAGGCCATCCAACGATCCGATACCTTAACCACTCGACTACTGCTGCCACATGTCTATGTTCAAACCTCCTCCAGTGGGAGTGGTGTGGAAGTTAGTAGGGGTAGCTCATGTGTCGTCCTCGTCACTTGATTATGGTTCATAATTAGGAGATCGGTTGCCAAAAGTACTCGATAAACGAAAAAGTACGACGTTAATATTCCCTCACTCAATCCTTATTAAAAGTTGTATTTTTATGTTATTAATAATTGTGCAAATTTTTTATTAATTGTGCGGTTATTGAAAAAGATATTTAATTACATAGTTACTTTTATATAAATCAATTCAAATGATTGGAATCAAAAAATATGAAGTGACCGAAACTGATTAATTGGGATAACAATAAATAAAATTGCTTTGCTTCCATAAAAGTAATTTTTCTAACAGGCTTCAGTAGTAAAAGTATGAGTTAAAAGCCATTTCCTTGAAAGAACCGATTATTCTCACAAATATCTCTTTATCAGGCCCGCTTTTCGCTTAGGCGAACAAGGCACATGCCTAGGGTGCAAGAGATTTGGGGGCGCAAAAAATTGGAGGGTGAAAAAAGAAAAAATTAAAAATTTTTGAGAAAGCAACACCCAGTATTTATTAAATAAGGCAATTGTTCACTTTCATTTTTATACCTAAATTATCAAATCTTCATTTCGCTATTATATGTAAATTATTATGTAAATCGCTTGGCTTTTCTTCCTCAAATCGTATTTTGTTTCATGTATACTGTTATTAAGTTGTGTTCTCAAAACTCGAAATAAAATCTTTATCGCAGTGTCTCTCAAACTGTAGGGCCCTCCCCCATATCGCATAAATATATCGCATATCGCGAAAAATCGAAAATAAAATAATTATCAATTTAATATAAAGTGTGTGTGTGAAATACATTCTTATATAAGAAAACAAAATGAAGTACAATATTCACCCTGATGTTACACACTACTTATAAATGTATCAAACTGCACAAAGTATTTAATAATTAATTTATCAATTCAATTAAAAACAAGTTTAGTACTAGTGACTCCCCCGGGCTTGTCATTATATACAAAAACTTAATGTTTATCTGATACTTAGTACGGCTTTGCGTTAAAATGTATTGTATTGTCGCTTTACCATCAAAGTACATTATAATTGTATTCACCACATTGTAATGAAGGGGATCTGCGATGAAAATTATGACTGAAAATTGGATCGCAAATATTGAAAAGTTTGAGAAGCACTTTATCGAAATCTACAACACTCTTTTGTGACCGTGGTAGCCGAGTGGTAAAGGTATCGGATTGTGGCTGGCTTTGTCACGAGTTCAAGCCCAGCACCACTAAAGACCCTCCGTCTAGGGCAGCGATGGACGCTAAATCTGTCGAGAGCTGAAACGTCCTCTAGTTGGGTGGGTTGGGATCGTTAGGAGAGGGGAGTACCAGCTCAGGTGTCGTCCACGTCACTTGACCATGGTTCAAAATTACGAGGTTTGTGATCAATAGCCCTCTTGTTGCTTTGTAGAGCAACGTTCAACATCAAATGACACACACACAATTCCGGGTTTTTCACCCACTAAGAAAGTATACACACCACGACAGTGGTCTTCATGATTGATTGAATATTTACGCGTCGCACTGTTCAGCTACACGAAGCTTTTGGCGATAACTACGTAATTTTGAACTTCATGGTCAAGTGATCGGACGACACCTGAGCTGGCACCACCTCTAACTACCACACCACACCAACGGAGGATCGCTTCGTAGCTCGATGTATTTAATGTGCATCGCTGCCCATTAATGACGGGTCTTTAGTGGTACTGGGCTCGAACTCGTGACAAGGCAAGCCACGATCCGATACCTATACCACTCGGCTACCGCGGCCACACAGTGGTCTTCAAACTGTGTTCCACGGAACCCTGGAGTTCCACGATACATGTCCAGGGGTTCCACTAGTCACAATAAATAAACCGAAAAAATTAAAAATGTGTATGCAAAATGGATTCACGTTCTCTATATGAAGTTTGCATCCCCACAAGAATTTAAAGCTCATTCCTGTCATTAAGAAACTGAAAATTTTATTTCAACATAATAACTTTTATTTTGCACACTTTAAACTTTATTATAATATACAAAGATATTAAAATGTTTTATTTTTATATATTACCCAATAGATTGTAAAAATGTTATTGTTTACTCTCCCGGTTCCACGAGAATTGTATACTGTTAGTACAATGTCTTGCAAAACCAAATAAGCTTCCAAAAGTGCACCTTTTGACATTTGTCCCGAAAAACCCTACAATATTTCAACAGATTTGATGTCCGAACTCTAAATTTAAGCAAGAAAAGCTCCTAAATCTTTTGTTGTAAATTCATACAAAATACTCAGTATTCCTCTAAACATTTTAATCCCATTCAGAACAATGTGTACAAGTGAAAATATTTTTGGCATAAGTGGCTACAAACAAAGTGATAGAACAATTGCTCAGAATATATAATGCGATTACAGTTAATTTCAATTTGCTTAGACTTCCAACGGTTTGTGTGAAAAAATCAAGTACATATTCTAGTTACTAAACAATGAATGGGTGGGTGAAACCTAGATCACAGATTAATATTATTAATTAATAAATTATATTAAAAGTTGATTAAATTTTTAATAATCGATGCAATACTTTTTTTAATTGCTTTTACAAAAAAGTTTGTGGAATAGGGTTCGACAAAAATACTTTGTAGTTCTAGGGGTCTCACAAAAAGACCTAGTTTTTTGAATTTCACAAAAAGACCTAGTTTTAGGGCAGTGATGGCCGACCCGTGGCACGGTGCAGTTGTAACGGGGGCACGCAAAGACATACTGAAAAATTAAAAGAAATTGAATGCATAATAATAATTTTCTACAATTTTATTGAAGTGGGTTGTTCCACTAAAAGTCTCAAAAATTTGGGACCAAAATATGTTTGTATGAGTAAACGTTTTCTGCTATGTAAACATAATATAAATATTATTCATACAGCTAGCTGATGCACCTAAACAGTAACTTCCACTTGTTAGCATCTTAAAAGTTAATCCTAATATAGATGACTTGCTAAAAAAAAAGAGTAATTCAAAAGCCATATTTTATGAATACTTAACTGTTTAATGATTATTTAAAAATTAAATATTTGGTTACCGTTTTATTTTTGTACCTAACTTAACCGAATTGAACCTGTAAAAAGTTCATTAACAATAAAACCTAAATTTGCACTTAATCTTATTTTTAAATTTCTTGCATTAAAAAAAATGTGTTATTTGCGTAAAAATTCCATAATAAGCCTATAAGTAATTTTTTTTTTTTTACTTTTCTATATTTGTTGGAAACGGCACTCGTAATTTTTTTTTTATCAAATTGTGGTACTCTTCCCGAAAAAGTCTGCCACCCCTATTCTTGAAGCTCTGTGAGTATATAGAAAAAGTTTGCAGACCACTGTTCCCCACAGTCACCCCACTATCAGTGCTCTACAAATATCAGACCCTCCCCCCATAGCTGTCCTGTTCAAACGATTCCCTTTCTACCGGTCATTTTAAAATTTAAGCAAAGACTAACAGTCAGCTGATCTCAAGGTCACTTGACCGTTGCCTTTTCCAAATGATGTCATGGGGAGTGGTTTCTTGACGTAGTTCTAGGGTTACATTATTTTTAACCCCTACCCTCTTTTTTATGAAAAAAAAGCAGAATTAGTGTTTCTGAAGTGATTAAAAGTCATTATTCGTGTGGCAAAATATTCTTTTTCCTAAAATATAGTATTATTAATGTGCAATTAAGCAGTTTATGCAGTATTTTTATTCTAAAGTAGCGTTTTAAAAATTTTGTACGTAGATCGCATACACATAGCGCCATCTGCAGATTTTGTAATAAAGCTTGCCAAATATGGCGTCAGAAAATTCTGGAAGCAAGGATATATGCATTTTTCGTAATTTTAAAATTTTCTATACTATTTCGACATTTTGCTAAGTGGATTTATATCAGTAATTTACGTTCTCAGCAAAAGTTTTACGCCTGAATAATGCGATATCATCGTGCAAAAGTACCCTAACCATGTCAGTGCATTTGGCAGTCCCCCTTAAGAAAAATCAAAATTGTGTTAAAATGTGACATCTATTTTGATAAAATATTGTAACTTTGATAAACTTTCTTTTGATAAACTTTCTTTTGATAAACTTTCTTTTGATAAACTTTCTTTTGATAAACTTTCTTTTGATAAACTTTCTTTTGATAAACTTTCTTTTGATAAACTTTTCTTTTGATAAACTTTTGATAAACTTTTGATAAACTTTTGATAAACTTTCTTTTGATAAACTTTGTAAAAGACAGTAGATATAAGATATGTTACCGGTAAAGTGTGAAATCCATTAATTCATAGAATAACTAGGTATTCCATGAAATAACTGGACAAGTCAGTGAAAAAAAATTTTAAATTTCCCCAAATTTAACTAGGTATTATATAGAATAACGATTACATTTTGTCTTAAAATTTGTAAACCCTCGAAATTTCTTTGAACCATTCTGTTTTTTTAGTCAAATTTTTTAACCCTTTATTTCTTCTGACAATGACGGGGCGTGTACAATTCATTCCGATGCTTTTTTAAAAAAAAGTTTAAAGGGGAAGTATTTTGCTAGCGTTTTTTTGGGGTTATAAACAAATATTTTTCAACCCATTTTCAAGTAAGATTTCTGCAGGGTGGGAGAATAACCCGTAAAAAAAAAGATTTAATGCAAGAGATTTGAATATTTATTAAAAAAAGCGTGGGTAAAAGAAAACATGCTGCACTTACTCGTAAAAAATTAATTTTTGGTATTAGAATAAAAGGAAAACAACTTAAAATACCACGTGACTTTGGTCACCCCATCAGTATTTTCCCTTGAAGTTCAATGAAAGAAAAGTTAATTTTTCCCAATAACAGATGAAAAACATATTCCCCCTTCTTTTTTAATTAATGTTAGAATATGGAATTTTTATTATATTCATTTTTTCCTTATTATTTATCTTATTCGTCCATAAAGGGATAAAATAAATTCTTCAAAATTTTATCTATTTATGATTAGTTAATGTAAAAAATGACTTTGAAATTGTTATTTTCACTTTTAACTTTATTATTATTTCTAAAAACTAGGAAAAGTATAATTTTTATGCATTGTATTCTTTAACTGACTTGTTAGATATTTTATGGAATACCTAGTTATTCTATGAAAAAATTTGATTTCTAACTTTGACTAACGGGTATATAAGAAATAAGATAGTTTTTTTAACAATTTCGAAATAAAAAATAAAATATCAGCATTTATAAAAGAAATTTAAATGAAAAATTTTGAAAACTTACAAAATTTGCGAACAGTCCAAAAGCACAAATTGGTTTTTAAAAAAAGCGTCTGGTTGAAATTCCCTTGCAAACACAAATATCCCCTAACACGATAACAAAATGGGGAATGTTGTTGATTAAGTAGGGTACCTCTGATTGGGGGTTTCAATGTATATGCCAAAATCGCTCTTTTTTCTCGCCAGTGATTCCCAACCAAAAGCCAAGCCACGTTTCAGTGCCCGCCAAATTTTTAAAAAAATTTCGTCTCTGAGAAAAAAAAAAAATGGAAAAAAAAAACTAAGGGTACTTTTAAGTTATCCTTTCTGGATAAATGGATACTAAAAAATTTTTTTTTTCCGTAATCCATTTTGATATGGTTATCTGTATAAAAATTAACTTTTTTGAATGTAAAAGAAAAACAAATTTTGCTGTGTAAATTTTTTTTCCAAGATTTGGAAGAGTGAATTTATTCATTTTGGATTAAAATTAGAGGCAATTATCTCATAATAGCCAAAAAAAACTTTAAAAATATTGTTAGAACTTTCACTATTCCACATTACAAAAAAAGGGTTGGGAAAAAAAAAGATCGATACTTTTAAATGTAGATGACGCGAACTGAAATTGGCATTATCATTTTACAACCAGATACAAATGAAATATCATCAAGCTCATATTTCGCATTAAATATTCGCAAATTAAAAATTATAATTTAAAATTTTTAAAAAAGGCTTCAATGAACATTTTGTGGTCTTTGTCGTACACATTATTTTATTTAAAGTTGAAAATTGTTATCATCAACTGTTTTATATAAAGTATTACAGGCAAATAAAATTCTTTTGAACTTATTTTATTTTTAACGTGTCGCCAAATTTTGAAATTGTTAAAAAAATGTACCGCAACAAAAAAGAAGGTTGAGAATCACTGTTCAACTCTGAAGAATAAAAAAAAGAGTTTAGCTGTGACATGAAGATATTTAGAGAAAATAGGACGGCCACGGTAGCCTAGTGGTCTAAGTAACAGACTCGCGGGCGGCGTGTCACGAGTTCGAGTCGAGAACCACTGAAGACACGCCGTATAGGATAGTGATGAACGGTAAATCTGTCGCGCGAGAACTCAAACGTCCTCCCGTTGGTGAGGTGCGGGAGTTAAGAGAGGGATGTGTGAGCTCGGGTGTGTTGCCCTCGTCACTTGACCATGGTTCAAAATGAGGAGGTCCATCCCCAAAAACCCTCGAGTAACTGAGTAAGTCACTCACTCCCTTGAGCTAAGAATAGTTTATTATATCCAGAATTATCATAAACAACAGAGGTGTATATACTAGCCTTTATTTGATTTTCTTGTGTGTGTCTTTTTTCTCAATGACTTTTTTAAAATGGTTTATTATGCGGGGAAACCCAAAATCAAAATTTCATTTAAATTTTTGTTTTTTAATCCACCTATCTACGTGGGGGCCCCGATTGAGGAAAAATTCACATGGCAAGGGGCGATGACCCTGTTGGCCGCTTTGCACCGTTTGCAGACGTTTTTCTCTTCCCCCCTTTGGGGGGAGTTTTGGGGGAGGGTCAGGGGCCCCCCCCTTTCATCCCCTACCTTCAAAATTGGGCTCCCCCGCAGAGCCCCTGGCAAGGCACTATACCACTGGGCCCACGGAAAAAAGTCAGTTTGGACCACTATATAAGGGGGCTAAATTTTTTTCTACAAAATTCAATTTTAGCCAAAAAGAATTTGCTTGAATTGAGGGGAGAAGACAAGAGGGCTTTTGGGCTGTCTTGAGAGATGGTGGGCGCTTTTCCCCGGGTACGGGCACCTAATTTTTGGTTGCGCCCCAGGTTTGGGTGCATTTAAGGGGAGTCAATTCGCTTCCCCCCAAAGGGGGTTTTTTTGATTCCGTGTAATTTTGAAAAAGAACGAAAAATGTTTATTAAGTATTTGTTATTAATTTTTTTTAATTAATTTTAAATTTTTATTTTTCGTTTTTTTTTATTTTTTTTCGTTTGTTTCCAACAATGCAAATCAAAATATGTTTCTACCATTGGGTTTGATCGAGAATGTTAGCTTTTGATCCTCACCCCCCACTTCTTGAAAAATTTTGTGGGATTTTCCAATGTCTTTTCGTGTGGGGGTATGGAAAAGAATTTTTATAACTTAATAATAAATATGGAATATGTACTTTCCTTTGTAACACAACTCTTTTTAAAAGGTTTAAACCCAAAAAGCAAAAAAACACAAAAATTTATAATACCCAAAAAATAACAATATCAAATGATGCATTTATTATGAAACAATTCAAAATAAATAAAAAAAAAAACTTTTTTAAATTAAGTTGTTTGGGTTTTTTTCAGAGACTTCTGCCACTTTCAGCCAATCTTAAATTTTTCCCTCTTTTTTAAATACTACAATCTTCATGTGGTCACCCCCAAAAAGACTTTGTCCCCTGACGCGATTGGCGTAATGTCCACCCAGGTAGTAGAGTGTAGGTTCGAATCTTGGTGCCATTGCATACCCGCCGTGTAAAGAGGCTGATTAACGTGAAATTTGTTGAAGCTTGAAGTCCTTCCGGGTGGCGTGATGTGAAGTTTGGACGGAGGTGGTGCCAGCTCTGGGGCCGCCCTCGTCAGCATACATCAAAATTACGAGGTCCGTCACCATAGTTCTCTTGCAGCATAACAAAATCAGGTATAGTAAGTGAGTTGATATTTACATCGCTTTATATTCAGCCACTCGATGGCTTTTAGCAACGGACCTCGTCATTTTGAACTATGGTCAAGTGACGATGATGACATCTCTCTGTGTTCTGGCAAACAATATCCTAACTTCCACATTATAAACATTATGGGCCGAGATCAAGAGATCTCATTAATTTAGTTAATAAGAGCACATGCAGTGTTTTTTACTACATTTGTCACATTATAAATAAATGGTCTGAAAATCAATTAACACCTTTCAATGTTATTAAAACCCAAAGCCCTCCGAATTGCCTTGGGTTCCCTCAATGGCCCCCAAAAATATTGTGCTCCTAAAGTTAGCTGGTCAAGAAATTTTGTCAAATAAAATTAGAAGATTGGCAAACAAGTTTTTTATTACTCAAATCTCTAATAGAGATTTTTCTCCTCTTTATTACAATTTTAGACAATGAATCTTAATGTTTTGGAAGAAGATAAAAATATCATTAGTGTACTTCATGATTTAAATGTTGACGATGATCAAATTATTTCAATTCCCAGATTAATCACCTTTTTAGACCTTCCATGCAAAATTTATATCAATAGTTTTAAATTTCAAGATAAAAACCTACCGATTCCTGCAATAAACGTTCTATTTGATGAAACGATCGAACGTAAATTTCAAAAGTTTTTTATTATCGCTACTGTGATGTGCTTCGAAAAATCACCAAATTACTTCGATAGCTGGTATATCAAAAAAATCTTCATTTGCTTACAGAATCAACCATTACAACTCCGTTTTTACTGCAGAAGCTTTGGCTATTTGTCAAGCTTTGGATGATCTGGTGGATTCTAATGTAAATTTACTTTTCTCTTGTCGGATAGTCTTTCTGTTCCTTCTGCACTTCAAAATTACTCGATCAAATCCCATAAGGTAATTCATAGACTCGCTAATAAAATTTACATGCTATCTAACTAATTAATTAGTTAATTCTGCTTTTGGATTCCGGGACATTCAAAATTAATTGAATGAGCAAGCGGATAATCTCGCAAGATCGGTCACGGAGTCCAATGTTTACATTGACTGGATTGCCTCAGAAGACATTCATAAAAATATATATCGAAATAGAATTCAAAAATCAATGAAAAAAAATTACTTAAGCAAATATTTTTGAAAAAAATTTGGGAAATATTCCGACCATTGATATTATTTCAAAGTGGACAGAGAATCGAAGAGAAGAAATTTTTTAAACACTCGAATCTTCAGTAAAATGATTATCACTCCAGGCTTCTACATAAATTTAACTTACAGGATACTGCAACGTGTACCCCATGTAATTGTATTAATGATTTGGACCACATTATACTAAACTGTAGCAGAATATACTAGAATCGAAACAACCTCTGGTCTATTCTTCATATATTGATCCACATTCCACTATCACGTTTAGAGATGTTTTGAAAAGCAATGTATAACAAATCAACTTTCAGAATCTTTTTTAAAGGGAATGAAATATTTTAAGTATTTACTAATCTATTAAGCTTTTTCATACTTTTTTCTTCCTTTTTGAGGGATCATATCCCCTTCAACCTTTCAATCAATCAATCAATTGTTCGTTTTTGATCGGTGATATTCGAAATTAAGTCGTCGTTAAGAAGTCGTTAAATAAAGAGCACTTTTTCAGATGAGGGAGGAAGAAAGGGGATGACATTCTGCAGGGTTACAGAGCTTAGCAAATTCTCGCCAATATCGGCGCTTGCTTTGAATACGATGCCAATCATTCATTTTTCGCAGTAGACGTGAACTATTCTCGGTTAAAGCTGGATTCTATCGAAAGCATAAAAAATATATATATAAACCATCTTTCGTAGAGTTTAAATACATGGAATAAATTTATTTAAAATGAAATCAAATATTTATTTGTCATTATTTTATGAATAAAAAAGTTGAAATATTTAAATTGCAGTGGGGGAAAGTAATACGATTGCCAGCAGAAAGCGCTTACATTATTGTTTTTGAAGCTCCAGGTTTAACGAAAAAGATACTAAATTAATTTAAATAATGCGATTACTCATGACACGGAAATTCAAAAGAACAGCTCCTCTATTGTACATTTTATAGATGTTACGAATAAGTATTGTGATTTAGTCGGATCTTTCAAAATGTTATTACTATAAATCGAAAGGTAAGTTTTTTGATACAGAATAAAAAATGTTTACTAAAGTAATATGAAATGATTATTTTCGTATTTAGTTTTCTATTCACAAAATACAATGTTTATTTATAATTTTAAATATCTTTTGCACTGAATATTCATTGATAGATTTTATTAAATCGGTTATTTGTTTCGCTCATTCTGTGGGTCATCAAATTACATTTTAATCGTTACGTAATCGTAAATAATTGTTTTTTTAATAACAATTTAAAATGCCCTAAAATTTTTAAAACTTTCCATTAATGAACAACTTAAATTCCTTTTTAATTTTAATTTTTGGGTTCCAATCCTTCAAATTTTTAAATAAAAAGGGATTCCCCATTTTTTTTAAATAAATCTTATTTTTTCTTTTTAAATCCAAAACATATTATTGAAAAAGTTTATTTATTAAACCATTAAATTTACTTCATTTTTTTTTCTTCGTTTCTTTTAAAATTTAATAAAAAAAATTACTGTTATAAAAGATAATATTCCATCCTCTATGTAAACTTTACTTTTCAAAGTTTTAAATGCAAAAAATTGTGAATCCATTCTAAAATGGTATAAAAAATTTTTTTCACGCAAATTAAATAGGGTGAAGCTTGTTTTTGAAAAAATGGGGATGACAAAAAATTTTTTCAAATTGAATTACTTTTTTGGGGAAAAAAAATCCTTTTTTTAAAAATTAAAAATAAAAGTTAAAATAACCTAATAAAAAAGGTAAAACCTACAAAATTAATTTGTAAACCGACTTAAAAAATTTTGGTTTAATTTCAAGCAAAACTACATTTTTTTTTTAAAAAACTTTTAAAAATAAACTGATCAAACAGAAATTTTTTGTTATTTTGAAAATGTTTTGACTTTGGAAATTTAAAAAAAATTTTAAAAAATTTGAAAAAAATTTTGACTAATTCAGTGTTTCTCTCCAAATTGGGGGCCGGAAATAAAAATAAAGATTTAAAAAATTTTAATTTACTGGAATGAAAAAACAAAATACTTTCCAACATAGAAAAAAAAGCAACTCATTAATTTTTTAGGGATATAAGTATTCAAAAATAAAACTTTTCTTCCTTTAATTAGCTTTTCTTTATCCAAAAACCCCAAATAAAAAACTTTTTTTTTTTTGTGTAATTCAGATAAGTGTTTTTATACCTTTTCAAGAGAAAAAAAAAAAAAATGGGGCCCCAAAATGAAAAATTTGAAATTTCATCACTTTTTTTTTTGAAATATTGCACTTAAGCTGTTTTTGGGAATTATTTACCTTCTAAGTTATTGGTAATTATTATGACCCCCCTTTATTTTTGTTTTTTATTTAAAATTTTAAAGTAATTATTTAATTTCGTGGGTTTTTTCCAGCAAAAGGTTTTTATGTTTTAAAAACCAGGTTTAGAAATTCTTTTTTAAAATGGCCGGGACACAAAAATCAAAAAGTTTTTGGCAAAAGATTTGTTCCCAAAAGAAAAAATTAAAAGTTCTAAAGAGGGTAAGTTTTTTCAATTTAAATTTTCTGGAATAGATTTGTATGCAAAAAAAATTTTATAAAAAAAATTGTATAAAACCCTGGGTATCGGTAGCCCCTCTGGGGTTAAAAACATTTAATCTTTTTCGCTTTTTTAAAAAAATCAATTATTTTCATATGAATTATATGTTATTGTTCATTATTCACTAAATTTAAATTAATTTTAGGGTTAAAAATTACAATTCCTTAAAAATAAAAAAACAATCATTTAAAAAATATTTTTTTTTTAAAACTTGTCCCATTTTTACTTTTACAATTAGTTTAAAAATTTTGTTTTATTTTTTTAGAATTGAAAAGGGCCCTTCAAGGGTTACTTTTAAATGTATTGAAAAAGTTTTTTATAACTAATTAATTAATATTAAATTAAAAAAATAATTTTAAAATTTTTTTTTTATAATTTAAAATCAAATTTGGAGGCAAAAATAAATTTCCCTTAAAACTAATTAAATTTGAAAAAACATTTAAAAATATTTTAATTTTTAAAAAATTTGCCTTTCCCTTTTTTTCTCCCTTCAATTACATTAAATAATAATTTTTTTTTCTTTATAAAGGGAATTGAAAGACGGACACCTTCACCGGTTTTTTTTTAAGTATTTGGGAGATTTTAACAAATTAAAATCTAAATTAAAAAATAAATTTTTAAATTTTATTTTTTTTTAAATAATTATAAATTTTTAATTTTGGGGGGCAAAAATTACACCCGTTTAAAAATATTATAAGAAAATCATTTAAAAAAATTTTTAAAATTTTTTTAAAATTTGCACGGTTTCCCTTTTTAAAAATTTCACTATTAATCAATTTTTATTTTCTTTAAATAACCCTCAAAAGCAAACCTTACCGGGGTTATTTTAATGTATATCTAAATTTTTTTAAACTAAAATTTAATACTAAAAAAGAAAAACCATTTAAAAAGTATTAACAATTCTGGGCTTTTTTAAAAAAATTTTTAAAAATCTTTGATTAGAAATTTCCCCTCGGTTCTTTTTTTATTTATGATATTATATTTTGTCTTTAAGACCAAAGATTTTCAAATTTTAATTTTAAAAATTAGAAAAAAAAAAAATAACAAATAATTATCATTATTTAAATTTTTTTTTTTTTAAAAAGTAACGTATAAAAATTTAAATTATTACTTATTTTTGGGTTTTATAATTAAGACCTATTTTACTTGGTAAATGCAATTATTTTTAAAAAATTAATGGGGCCTAAAAATTGGATTAAAAAGGGCCAAAAAAAAATTTAGAAAACTGGACAAGGGATATTGGTTGCTAAAACACGGAAACATTAGATTTGTGGTCCCAAATCTAAATTTAATGACGTATTAAATTTGGTAAAACACCATTTTCAAAATTTGCCCAAAAAACCATTTATCTTGTTTTTATTTCAACTTTCTTTTTTTTCTATTCTCTGTATTTTAATTTTGGGATCATATCTGGCCACTGTATTATTGGCTGAGATTTATTTTGTGATAATTTAGTTAAAAAAGAAAAATACAGCATTATATGTAAAAAATTTGTTTCAAACGAAAAGAATGTATTTGATATATCATGACTACAAAAACCGGGATCCCCATTTAATTAGTTAAAATTGTGGGGTATACCCAGGTGTTGACTCAAAAAAAATAAATTCTCATCCAAAAACTTGATCAGTTTAAACTTTATAAAAAAAAAAGTAAAACAAATCTTTTTTTTTAAGCCTTGACTTTTTTATACCGGGGACCAAACAATGCCCAGTACGAAAAACCCAAAGACCTCCCCCCCTCTGATCTTCCGGGAATTTAGTGGCCATAAAAGGAAAAGACACCGTTCGCTTTTTCTTGGGGAAGGGACGAAAAGGGCCCAAAAACTTTTGAGGACTTTTTGACTGCACCCATTTTTTAGACGGGATAGGCCAAAAATTTTTTTTTCCCTAAGACCCGAAAAAAAACCCCAAAATGCTAATCCCAAAAAGGGAATTTAGTTTATCTTTATTTTCTTACTTGTTTAAAAAAAATTTCTTTCCCTTTTTAAAAAATTAAAATCCAAATTGTGATATTCAAAAGAATATTGTTTTTAATTTTTCATTAATACTTGTTTATGATTACATTTAAATCAGTAATATAGCCCTTTTTTTTTTTAATCGATGCAATTTCTTTGCTCAAACGTGAATGGGATTTTAAGTTCTTTTTTTAAAAATTAGCTTATTTTTATATACATAAGGAACTAAAAAAATTTTTAAAAATTATAGTATGATCAGAAACAAAAAGAAAACTTTTTAAAGTTTTCAATAAAAAACAAGTTTTTAATTAACTTTTGTAAAAAATTTTTTTTTTTTGGAGGGGGGGGTGAGTTTGTACAAATTTAAAGTTTTCTAATATCGATAACGCATTTTTTTTGTTTGGGATTATTTCGAAGGTTATTTTTTTGGTTTAAGTCAATCAACCTAATTGGAAAAAAAAAGAGTTGGAAATTTGATTTTCAGGTTTTAAAATTAAAATTTATTGGATTTGGAAATTTTTAAAAAAGATAAAAAAAATTTTTTATATGACAAAAAAAATTATAACTGATAATATACATTAACTTATTCTTAAGATTTTAAAGACAAAAATTTACCAATTTTTGTGATAGAAAAAGGAAAAATTAAGAAAATTTTTTATAAGTATTAACATTGATTTTGATGCTATAAAATTAAAAAATTTAAAATTTTAAAATAATAAGATTTTTGGGAAAAAAATGCGTTTTTAAACTCGGAATCTACCAAATAAAACATTTAAAGATTTTAAAAGTTATAAAAGTATAAGCTGATCACACCAACGAAAATATCATATTTTTTTTTAGGGAAAAATATTGAAGGGGGGAGTAGGGGTGCATACCTCCCACAGGTGCGAGTTTCAAACCCCCGTTGGGCATGGCCATAAAACCCTGTCTTTTTCCCCCCACCCCAAAGAGAACAAAAAAAAGCTTTTTCCCCCGGACATTGTAAGAAATCCCATGGCAGAAAAAAAAAAATCGCATAGAAGCCGCAAATGTTTTATGCAACAAGGCAGAACTCGGGCCTGCCATTTCTTATGCGTAACGAAAAGAGAAATTTTAAAAAAAAGGGGATGTTATTTGGCCTCATGCCCCGGGCATAGCAATGGAATGTGGAAAAAAAGTCATGTCCTTTTTTAAAACCCCCTCCAGTAACCCACAGGAATTTTTCAAGGGGGGGGTCGGGGTGAAAAGTTCCCCTTCTTTTTCATGCTATTTTGATTTTGTCATTTTAGAACAAAAAACAGTAAAAAAAATTTTTGAATAAATAGCATTAATTAATAAAAATTAATCATTAATAACAAATATTTAATTAAATTTACGTATTATATAATTTTTAAATTTTAACCCAAACAGAAAAATCAAAGGGGGTTTGGGGGAACCCCCATTCGCCACTCCCCCAAAAATAGTTTCAGCAGTATTTAAAAAAAAAATAGTGTTTTTTACAAACTTGCTGAATTTAGATGACAAAAAAAAACAAAAGTTGTCAGATTATTCTTAGATAATGGGTTTACAAAAAGTTTCGTTTTAAAGGTACTTCTGGAAATTTAACTTTCTAATTCTTAAAAAAAAACCTTTCCATTTGCACATTTGGTGCTAAAAGAAACTGAAATAAAACCTTAAATATAGAAAATAAGATTGAAAAACAGGGATGGTCCCAAGTGTGCATTGCAATAGAAGCGGGCGAGAAGAAATATTTCGATTACATTTACCAACCCCTGATAAAAATCAAATATTTAAAAAAAATTTCAATTAGTGATTCTTATGAAATTTAAAGATAAAAAATATCAATTCTTTTCAGGACTATTTTTAAACGTAAATTGGTAGAATTAAGTCTAAAAAAATTTTGTTTCAGTAGATACATTATTTGGGTCAGATCGGGAGGGAAATTTTTAACGATGAGTATTATTGTTAATGAATCCAATATTTTGAAAAACTTGTGAATTTTGGGTTTTGGAATAGAAGCGAGAGCGACATTCTAAAACTATTTGTTTATTTCATATCTTAGTAAAATATTTATTTTTTAAAAATTATGTAGAAATTTTCCCTTTAAAAAACTTTACACTCTAAAATTTTCCCCCCCTGCCTAAATACGACCCTGTTATATAATGGATATAAATATTCTCTCTTAAAATTATAGATAGAAAATTTTTATGTACTAGCAATTTTTTTTTAAAAAAATATAACTTTTTAGTATGTAATTTTTTGTCCAAAATTTTATTAAAATTATAAAGTGCAGAAAACTTTTTTTAAAATAATTAAAACTTTTAAAATTATTTTTTTCCCTTTAAATTTATTTCGTTTAAAAAATAAAAGTTTTATGGCCTTAAAATAATAGTTTTTTTTTTGAATGATCTTTTGGATTAGTTAGTTTGAATGGAAAAAAAAGGACCTTTGGTTTTATTTGGGTTTTACTTGAAACCTTAAATTTCCCAAAAAATTTAAAAAATGCTAAATTTTTCTTTGTATATTTATTTCATCTTCATTTTAATGGAATTTAAAAAAATTTTTTTGTTAAATTTTCAAAGGGAATATGGGGAACTTTAACACTTGTTATTTTCGGTTTCCCGGGTTCGTATTTACAACTATTTTTATTTAGAAAACTGGGGGGAAAAAGAATTTTTCGAATTTGTTTTTTCCTTTTTTTGGCCCGGGGAAAAGGAAATTTCAGCTTTTGGTTTGGCAGTTTGGCAATTTTTGCCCTTTTCGGAAAGGGGAAAGGGTTATAGTGGCATTTCGAGAATGGGGTTTATCGAGACTAAAAGACAAAGTTTTTTTAAAAAAGGGGAAATTTTGGGGGAGAGGGGAAATAAGGGAAGCAAAAAAAGAAAAGGGTGAGCTAACCACAAAATACTAAAAGCAGGAGAAAAAAAACGGGGGAGGCAAAACCGGCCTAAAGGTTGGACTTGACAAAGGGTGGGGAGTAAGTTACAGCTTTCTCCTTTAAAACCCGAAAAAGAGGGAAAAAATAGAAGATTTTTTTATTTATTTTATTTTTTTTTTTTATTTTGTTTTGTAAAATCAGGGGAGGTTCATTATTACCTAAAAATTTGAAAAACTCGAAACAAGCAGAAAATTCTACGAGTTTTTTTCCACTAGGAAATGGGGAACTTTTCCCTGGTTAGTTTCAATTTTCCAATTTTTCCCCCATCTGAAAAAAAATAAGGGGCTGTTTGGGTACTGGCCCGGAATTTTAAAAAAAAAGTAGAAAAAGGGGAAAGTACCGTTTACAGAAGTAGGAAAATTTGTATTTCCCTTTTTCAAAATCTCCAAAAACAAAAAAACCCCTTTTTTCCAAGGGGAAAAAGGGGGTTTAAAAAAATTTAAAAAAAAATGCTTTTCCCCAAAAAAAAAAATCAAAACCTCATTTTTTGTTTTGTTTCTTTCTTTTTTTTAAATAATAAAATAAAAATTAATGATTTTGAAATTTCAAAAAAAAGGAAAGGGGAAATGGTTAAAAAAGGAGGGGTTTATGGTTCTAAAAAATAAACAGGGGAAAAAATTTCTACTGTTTTCAAAAATAAATACGTCAACCTCCATTAAGAATTCCTATATTGGGGTTTTTGCATAACTTTAACCAAAAATTTTTTCCATTTTTCTTCATAAAAATAATTTTAAACAAAAGCTTTTCTATAAACAACTTTTTTTTTTGTTATTTTTTTTATTTTGTAATTGAATTTTAATTTTTTTCAAATTTAAGTTTTAAATTTGAAGTTTTTTTTGGGGTTTTTTTAAAGACAAAAATTCCCCGGGGGGGTTTATCCCAAAAATATTTCATAAAAACCCATATCCCCTCATTTTGGGTTTTTCTGTCCCCTTCCTTGACCAATTTCCATTTTTTTATATTTATGGAATTCTTTTTTAGCCAAGGCTTTTTTTGGATGAAATTTTTTTTAATTTTCAAAGGGGAGTGGCGTCCCCGAAACCAAAACTTTAACTATTTGTGGGAATAAGCTTCAAAAAATTTGATTCTGTTTTTTTCAAAATAGAAAACATTTCTATGAAGATTTCGCGGGCAAGTTTTTGAAATGGATCAACTGGTAAAATTTCTTTGAACCTTTTGTAATAGAAAATTTTTTTTTTGGAAGGTGGGAAAGACCCTTTTACGTACAATATATAGAAAAATTTAAAAAAGCACGGAAAAATTTGTTCAAAAGTTTAAAAAAGTTTATGAAACAGAATTTTTAACAAAAATCAAAAAAATTAAATTTTTTTTTCGTAAAAAATTTTAAGGAGATTGGGATGAATTTAAAAGTCTTGTTAAAAAAATTCGCTTTTAAAATTTTTCTTTAAATTAGAAAAGTCCTTAAACTCAAAAAAATAAAATGTTTTTGGAAAATACAATTTTAATTTAAAATTTTTTTTTTCCTTTTTCTTTTTTTTTTTATTAAAAAATCCAAAAAAATATAATTTAAAAAAAAATAAATTTTTTTTTAAAAATAAGGGGTTTTAAACTTTTTCTTTTTTTTGGGGGTATTAAAATGAACCTTTAAAAATGGAATTTTTTTAAAATTTTTTGGAACTTAAATTTTTTAGGGTTTAAAATATTGAAAAAAAATTCATGGGGCCCCCCCCATAGCCCTTGATTTTTTTCCAATTGGTTGTTTTTAATCCTATTATATATTAGAAAAATTTAATTTTATGTTTGTTATTAAAATTAATTTTATTGATAATGTAATTTTATTCAAAATTTAATTTTGTATTTTTTTTTCCCGAAAACGCAAAATCAAAAAATATTTGGGGGCATATTGGGGCATGATACCAGAAGGGTGGACTTTTACCCCCGGGCCTCCCCCGAAAAATTTTGTGGCCACTGGTCCGACTGTTTTTATATATATATATATATATATAAATAATAACAAAATTCTTCCGTTTTAGATTTCTTTTTTAGGTCCCAAAAAAAAATTTGTTAAATCGAGTGCTTGTTTAAAAATTTTTTTCATTTTTTAATTAAAAATACATATTTAATGGTTTTTTAATTTTTTCATTTTTTAAAAAAAATTTTATTTTAAAAAATAAGGCTTAGTAACTGAGTTCGATACAAGATTACATTTATGTTTCATCACAAAAAAAAATAAGGAACGGAACAGTTACATTAAAAGATTAATTTTTAGAAGAAAAAACAAAATTGAAATCAAAAATTTAATTGTTTAAAATGAAGAGTAAAAAAAAAAATTTGTTTTTTTTTGATTTTGATTATTTTTTTATAAATTAAATTGGATAAAAAAAAAAAGAATAAATAAATAATCACTCGATATTAGTAGGGATTCTTTTTTTCACTTTCTCATGATGACTATTTGGGTAAAAACATAAAGTAAAACAAAAAATTAACGTCAAATCGCAAAAATAAGTTAATAAAGTTTTCAAAAAAATTTTTTAGGGGGCACTCATTATAACTACAACTACATACATACGGCAAGAAATTATTAGATATTTTTAAGAGGAGAACTTTTTTAATAAGAATATACTTATAAAAATGAATTTTAAATTAGGTCTTTAAACTTTAAAAAAAAAAAAAATCTAAAATACATTTTTTTTATTGACTTAATCATGATGATTCAGAAAAGGATTCACGTTATGTTTAAAAAAAAAAAAAATTTTCAAAGCAAATGAACCACAATTTTTTTAAAACTGGGAAACAATAAGGCGGTTGGGAAAGTTTATTTCGGGGTTGAAGATAGAAAGAAGACATGATTCATAAAATAAATTGAAAAAAAACTTTCATAGAAGAATATAAATATCGATGCAGAAATTACAAAAAAATTGGAAACCTGTACTAAGAAATCTATAAAATTGTTGTGGACACTAAAAGATATTTTCCCAAATATTATACTTACGCGCGGGGAAAAAAATACAATATTTGAAACCATATTGGGTTTTTTTTAAATATGAAAACTTTTTGGGCCCCAACTTTTCGATTTTTGATTATTAATTTTTAAAAAACATTATTGGGTTTTTTAAAAAATTTATTATGTTATCCCAATAAAAACAAGTAGCAGATATTGTAAAAATTACAATTTCAATATATTAATTTTATTGGGTTGAAAACATTAAATTTTATAAGATATTCAAGTGTACGAACACTTTTTTGGGCCCCCTGTATTTTTTATAGTTGAACCGGGAAAAAAAAAAATTTCGGTTAAAACCTGGCTCTATATGTTTTGAAATCACTTATTTAAGGTATTATTCCAAAATTTAGAAAAAAAAAAAGTTCTCTTTCAAATCTACAGTTGATAAAGGGAAATTTTATTTCTTTTAACTAAACAGTATTTCGATATATGTAAAATCTTAATTTTTTTCCCGGAGCTTTTTTTTATTTTTAAGGTAACATTTTTCCTATTATAATCACTCATGCATTTTGATCTTATTTTCTGTGTTCAAAAAGTGCGTTTCGCCCAAAAGGTAATTAATTTTTCTATAATTTTACGGTTTTTTTTTTCAGACGCGTATGTTTATTTGTTGGGTTAACGACAAATAATAATTTTTAAAAAAAACTTACATTTTCGTATAATATTAGTGGTGTTTTTGAAATTTACAGCACTTTTTTTACAACGCTATTGTGTCATAAATAATGAAATAAAATGGAAAGAAAGTACAAATACATTTTTAAAAAAAACCCCTTTTTTCCTTTGACCGGCCAAAGAGGAAGCCGGGTGTGAGGAACTCAAAAGTGCTCTTTATTTAACGTCATGCAATTATTTATCTTTAATTCAAATTGTAGTCACCGTTGCTCGATTTTTTAATTAAAACTACTTCGATTTAGAAGTGTGGAAAAGGTGTTTGGGGTCCTTATAGTTTTTTTGGTAAGAAAATTATTTTAGATTTTTTTTTTTGGGGGTTTAACATTTTTTAAAGTAATATTTTCTCATTTGTTTTAAAATAATTTGTGTATTGCTGGGTAAGCATTACAAAACATGATATAATTTTTTTACTTATTATAATATTATAAAATGGTTTTAGTTTAACAAAACACTTAAATAAATATAAATTTATTTTGAGTACATTCGTAAATTTTTTTTAAAAATAGGTTTTTTGTGAGTATCGAATATTTGATTCTGATGACTTTCATTTAATGTATTTTTTTAAATTATTAAAGTATTAAATTAAAAAAATTAAGGGGTACTTCAAGATCGAAAACCATATTGTGACATTATAAAAAAGGAAAGCACATACTTGCCAATTCAGCGTTTACGACATATGGGAAATCAAGGTTGCCAACTTGGTGAGTTATCTTGAACGTTGATATTTTGTTATGATGGTACCCAAAATAATTTATATGGGACTTTTAAATAATTTTTTAAAATCTGGGTTTTTGTTTTTTTTAAAACCCATCAGAAAAGTATAAATTAAATACAAAAGTCATTTAAGTTACATGTTAAATTTTATATTTTATTTTGTTACATGGTAGGATTTTTTTTTTTGTAGTGCGTATTATTGGGGGAAGGCCGGGGTTAAATTTTTAAAGGACATTTTGGGGGCAATGGAAAATAAGATGACTGCATAAAGTTACCCCTTACTCAAAAATATGAAAATTTTTCGTTTCATGGAAATATTGTATTTTTTTAAATTCCTTAGAAGCTGTAAAATTAAATAAATGGTATTGTTTATATTTTCTATTATTTCTGTTCAGTTGAAATTTCCCTTTTTCCCATTTTTAAAAAATTTAAACTAATTTGGTTTCGATTCATGTATTAATTGAATCTTTTTTTTACTTCTTTTAAAAAAATTTTTAATTTGCTGGAAAGAGATTACAATATAAATTTCTGCCCCCTTTTTTTGTTAGAAAATCAACTATGAAATATTTATACATAATTTCTTTTTTTCTTTTTTATGGTTCATTTGCTCCCCGATTTTTGGCCTTTGTATAAAGATGTCATTTGATTACTATTTAAAAATTTTTTTGAATTTTTAAAAAAAAGGGATATATAAATTTCATTAGAAAACCCTTTTGGGAGCTAAAACTTTCCTTTCATAGAACAATTTTTAAAAAACCAAACAGATAAAGCAAACATAGGCAGTAATATTCAAATATTTTTTCCATCTTGTCTATGTTCAATGGGTCCCATCATTAATAGGTTGAACCATGTATTGCCACTTTTTTCCCCAACAATTATGATTTCATATTCATTAAAAATTTTTCTGTATGTATAGGAAACGATGTTTTAACATTTTTTCTATATTTTGGTACCCATCATTCTTTAAAAATTTCAATCTTTGGGAGAATTTTTCTAAATTTTTGAAAATTTTTTTTTTTAATTTTATTCTTTTTTCCTTTAGTTTTTTACTTTTAAATTTGTTTTTATTAAAGTGAAAATTGGTGAAGTTGAATTTTTTTTGGTGACCACTTTTAGCAGTCACTAGACAATCGATTTATGTATATTTGTATTGCAGATAGAAAAACAGGAAATTACAAACAAAAAAAAAGAAAAAATTTAAAACAAATATGAAACATGCTTTTTGAATTTAGTGAATTTATGAAACATTTTCATTAGAAATGTAAATTAAAAATTTTCTAAAAATTAAGTATTAATTAAATTTTTTTATTCCAAGACTTTTAAAAGAAACAAAATCACTGTTTTTTTTTAAACCATTATAAGTTATTAAAAAATTTTTATCATGTTTTAAATTTCTTTCTTCAACTGTTTTTTTTTTTTTTTTCAGACCTTCTAAAAAAGTTTTTTTTGCTGTTTCCAATTTAAAATTTAAATATAAAATTCCCAAACTTTAAAATTTTTATACTTTAAAGTTTTTTAGCCTTTAAAATGCATCAAAATACATTATCTTTTTCCTTTTATTTCAAAAAAAACATTCTAGAAAAAAAAAAAGTTATTTATAATCTCAGTTAAACTGTTTTGGAAAAAAAAATGAAAATCAAACTTCAAATAAGAAAGTCAGGAATTTGCAATGAAAATTAAAGTTTGAAATCTTTGTAAAAGTTTTCAATCAATGTAATGTTTTAACTAGTTTGATATCATGGGGCATGGGCCCAAATTTTTTTAGCCAAGATGGGTGATAACATTACAATATGGTTACCTTGATATTTTTGCAGTTTTTAGAATGTTGCAAGTTTTCAGTACTTTTTAATTGATATTCATTACAAATTTTAATATATATTATTGTAATTATTTTATTAATAATATAATATATATAAAAATACAATTATTATTATATGTAATCATAATATTCGTTATTTATAATTCCTTTTTTATTATATTTATTTGTAAATGTTATTACATGTTATTTATTTATAATTATTATGTTCTTTATTTATGTATAATTTTACGTTATATGAGTATTCTTATGTATAAATTTTTTCATAATATTACAATACGATAATTATTCTTTTTTATAATTACTATTAAAATATATTATATGATCATTATTTAATATAACAATTATTATTAAATCATACTATATGAATATTATATATATTTACTATTATATTATATTGTTATTCATTATTTATTGATTGATCTTGGTTATTCCTAATCTTTTCTTGTTTTTTTTTTAAATATATTTCATTGTATTACTAATCAATTTTTAAAATTATCTTCCGGGCGATTTGATCCCGCCAGGCCATCATTTTGGGTTTCCCATTCCAAAAAAGGCTGCTTGAAGTGTTTCCCCTTTCAGCCAGGCAGTGCTTGGCCTGCCCCACCATAATTAAACTAGCACCTAATTTTTAAAAAAATAAAAGCAACATCAATTTAAGTGACAAAAAAACCAAGCAAAAAGATCATTTTTATTATTTTTCCCTTTAAATTTCATTGTATTAAATAGGTTATTATATTCATTCAATTTGTGTAATCTTTTTCCCAAATGAGGTTTACTTTTTTTTTTTGTTTATTTTTTTGGATATCACAGAAGGCTTTTAAAGGATCATTACATGACTAATTCTTCAACAAAAGCTGAAATATTTAAAACCCCTTAAGATACTTGAAGTCGTTTTTCTCATTTTTCATTTCATTTACAACAATCCTGGAATATTGCTCTCTATTGTGTTTTTTAAAATAACTTTTTTGTTTAATATACAAATTTCTTATTTTAAGTTTCAAATTTTAATCTTCAGTTTTTTGGGTGACATCTTAAAACTTTTTAAATTTTTAAAATCTGTTTATTCTATTAAATTTACATTAGTTTGGAATAAAAGTATTCAAAGAAATCTGTTTTTATTTTAAAAGTGAATGCCAAAGACCATTTAAGAATAATGATGATATAATGTAAATTTTAATACTTGTTCAACTTTTCATAAATCTAAATTTAGTCATTAAAAAAATATTTGTTATTACCTTAATTTGCAAGTACTCATTATAAAAAAATTTTTATTTTTTTACCCGAAGGCTTTCCTTTAATGCTTTGTTGTTTTACTTATAAAAAACTGAGATATTGTGCTGAAATTTATACATTGTGTGTGCAACAAAAGAATAAGAGATTTTTTAAATTATATAATCAAAAAAGAAATTTCAATAAACTGCATGTTAACATTGTTATGATGTGGAAATTCAAAAAATATAGCACTAGCTTGGATGATTTTTTATAGCCGAATAGTTATAATTTAATATTGTAATTAATATTATTATTGATTTTATAATAGATTAGTTTAATACTAATGGTAATTGTAAATCCCGCATTAACTATTAAAATTTATTATTTTTTATTTTATACTGCAGTAAGTATAGTTTATTAAAACTATAATTCTCTCAAAAAGTTTGTGAAAAATGAGTAGTAAATTAAAAAATAAAATGTAATTGAAGTAAAATAATAAATTTATTTATCTTTCTTTCCTTGTTTTCCTTTGTTTTATTAATTTTTCTTTGTTTAGTATTAATCTTTGAAAGAATAACATACAGGCAGCATATTTAATTAAGCTTTTTTTATATAGGTGTTAAATTTATTTGAATAATCATTTAAGTATTTGTAGTGTCCATATTAAAAAAATTCTTTAAATTGTTGTTTTGTAAATTATAACAGTCTATTAACTTTTCGTTTGGTAGATTAACATTGAACATTTTTTTAGTAACTTGTTTAGTCTTTTTGATTCTACAGCAGGGGTGGTGAACCTTTATGGATCAACGTGCCATTTTTCTTAAGAAATGTTTAATGAGGTATAAGTGTGCCATCGAATAATTTTGACTTGTGATTATTGGGAAAATTTTAAAACTAAATACTAACAACTCAAAACTCTTTATTTATTTTTAAAAAATACATTTTGCACCTTATAGTAATAAATGTTTTAGTTATACATATAATTCAAATTAAAGAGTAACATTAATATGATTTCTGCTGCTGATGATTATAGATGAAAAACTTATATTAGGATTGTAGATGTTACTTTAGAAAATGCATGCTGAATTGAAGTCATCTGTTGAACAGTTTCTAGCTTTTTTAATGCTATTCATCTCTGAAAAATGACTTCAAGCATGGGTAGATGAAAATATGGTTATAATAGCATGACCCAGCTTTTTCAAACAGTTAAATGTGTCTGGATCAATTCCAGGTTTCCAAAATTTCATTATTAGCATTTTTACTTATATTGCTTTAATCTCTGTTTCAATCGATATCAACTTTTCCCTTTTTCAACAAATTTGTGAATCCATTTAAACTAGACTGGAAATGAATAGTTGTATCTCAAAATTTTCAATTTCCAACAATCGATTTGGGACAAGTTCAGTTTATTAAATGAAAAAATTTTCAGGGTACATACTGAGAAAATTGCTGAAAACTGTGGCTGATTATTTGCATTTTTGAAAATACTTCATACTGAACTGTATTTAAGTTAAAATGAAAAACCATTTTGATCGGGTGGCATGCCCAAAATATTTTGTTGCGCCAGTGGTTTCCCAAATTTCCTGTTCTACAGTAGATCATTAGTCTCTTATAGACTACAAAACTAAATCTAATGAATTATTTTTTTAGTGTATTAATAATTTGAATTTTAACATTTTTGTACTGTTTTTAAGCCTTTTCTTTTTATTAAAATATATTATTGACTTAGACGGGGAGCAATATATTACTTTAACTGTGTCTGGAAATTAATGTTTTCAATTTTAAATTTTTTTAGGAATTGCTCAATTTTTTAGATTTTTCGAAATCTTTTGGGAAATTTATTGATTTAATACTGAATGTGATAAAGTTAACCAGTTAAAATGCTTATAAAAATTTTCCCCAAGTAGTTTTTACTGTGATATTAACTTTACTTCAAATTTTACAAATTTGATGTTTTATTTCATATTTAAATTATCTTATTTTTTATTGCTGCATATTTGGGTAACTTTTTGATTAATTTTCCTGTATTGTTGCAATTTTACAAAAATACTGCTTATGCTTTGGGAAAAATGTTATAAAAATTTTTAGTCCTTAATTGCAATAGGATGTGTCAATTCAAGTATTTGGTTATATATTTTAAATTATCTTGCTTTGAACTTGCAGTGTGGGGCTGCTGTACTGGATTTTATACATGTGCATATCACAAAAAAGAAAAATGTTACTATCAATACTTTACTAAATATTTTATATGAAGAATTTATCCTTATTCACAAAAATGCAATTTCAAAAAAATCAAGTAGTTTACTTTCTTTTCATGTAATTTTTTCTGTATGTAGAGTGTTGTATTGTTCCGTTCTTTTATGACTGTTAAAAACTCATTGACTAGATTATTTTGGATTTCTTCAGACTAGTTTGTAATAATAGAAAAGTATTTTTAAATAATACTTTTATATGACTTATTACTTAAAAATCAAATTTTTTTTTTCAAAAGTAAAAAATTGGTTTTTCTATTTAAAAATTTAGTTTATTTTCAAATCCTGTATAAAACAAAAGGCTTTTTGTTTTTAATTTTAAATTAAAAATAAAATTTTAGTAATCTTGAAGTGCTTTCAATGATTTTTTTGGTGCAAGAGTTTAAAATATTTTCTTACGTTTTTATTAACTGTACAACTTAAAAAATATATGCCACAGTTTTGATTTTAAAACTATCAATATAAATTTCAGCTCATTTTCATTACTTTTAAAAATATGTTTTATCAATATCATTTGCCTTACATATACTTACATACAGATTTTAATTCCTTCTCTTTTTTAGACATCTCAAAATGTGTTTTCTTACTTCAAAAGGAAGTTTATAATATTTTTATACTTATTCCATAAAAGAACTGGATCTTGAAAATGCTATTGTGGACTAAATATTTTATGCTTGAAAAACTTTTTATGGATTAGAAGTTGAATGAACAATTGACCTAAATATGCCATTAAGTGTGGGACTGAATGCAAATACATTGCCCAGCATTTTTGGGGGTATGTTTATCTTTATTGTAATACATTATGGTTATTTTTCTTGTCAAAAATTTTTACAGTTGTAAAATATTAAGTTATTATAATCTAAAATATATTTTTCTACTCTTCTGGAATAACTTGCTACCATTTATAGTCAATGTTTCAATTTGAAGGAAAAGTAAATTACTGAATTTTTTATTCATTTTTACCTTAGTAATTTTAATTTCTGTTTTCGAGTCATGGTGGTTTAATAGCAGAATTTCATTTTTGTAACTTGAGAATTTTATCTTGATTTCCCTTTATATCAAATTCAGTTCAAAATCTTTGAACTAACTCAGAGAATGAAGTGATAATTCAAGTGTTATCTTCAAAATTTTAACATGATTTATTACTTAAATAGTCTCCACAACCACTTTCATGCAATAATTTTACTGATGTTAAATTAAAAATTTCATTTTTTAACAATTGCAGATCTTATGGTTTAAGTATCAGGTTGGGAAAATATTTGAATGCATTTATAAAAATATGTGTTTAATATTAATCAATTATATATGCTCCATTATTTGTTACAACTTGTTGCCATCTTTCAGGTAACATAAATTTCTATTGTAGAAATTTTCGTACTTGGAGTTAAAATAGTCAGCAACTACCTTAGAAACACTTTCAAAAGACTTGAATTTTTTTTCCGTTAGATAATTTTGCAGAGATCTGAACAGGTAATAATCAGATAGTGCAATGTCAGGTGAATATGGTGGGTGACCAAGGACTTCCCATCCTAACGCATTCAGTTTTTGTTGTGTGTCACCATTGCAGTATGCGGTTGAGCATTATCATGGTGGAACACTATTCTTTTTCTGGACACTAATGCTGACCTTTTTTCTTTGATAGCTGCATTCAGTTTATCCAGTTGATTGCAGTACAGATCCGCATTGATGGTTTTACCCTGTTTCAGCAACTCGTAGGACACTGGACCTTTCCTGTCCCACCACAAACAAAGCAGTACTTTTCGTTGATGGATACTTGGTTTTGGAACTGTTGCTAATGATGTTTCTGGTTTGCAGTAAGATTTTTTTTCTCTTAATATTCTCGTATAGAATGCACTTTTCACCTCCAGTAATCAGCTGGTCCAAAAACGGCTCCACATTGTGTCTAATCAGATGTGAACACATTCTTACACGATCAGACAAATTCTTTTCTGTTAATTCATGTGGAATCCAAACACTTCGCTTTAACACAAAACCAAGAGATTTAATGTGATCTACAAAAATTGTATGATGAATGCCAAACTCTTCTGCAATTTCTTAACTTGTTAAATGTGGATTATTTTCCAACACATGGATCGCAAAACATCATTATCGATCTTAGATGGTCATCCAGATTGATCACTTTTTTGGAGGCTCAGATCCCCGGAACGAAATTTGCTAAACCATCTTTGACAAGTACGAACATTTACAATATCTTTTCCAAATACCGCACATAAATTTTACATGCGACCGATGTGTTGCTTCCTTTTTGGAATTCATACAAAATGCAGTGTCATAAATGCATTTTATCTACTGACACGTTTTTCACTTTAAATATTACAAGTAAATGATGAACGGTAAAAAATGACTCTTTTTATATTATACAGCACCTAAAAACAAAAAATCCGAATGACTCACTAGCCAGATGTTTTTTTTATTTACAACAAAAACCACCTGCCTAATTAAAATACAACAGAACTTCCCCTCCAACCCAATATGTTCGTGAAGAGTTATTTTCTTTTCAATATGTTTTTTGAAAAATGTATTTTTTCCCTAATTTCTTTTTGTTCTTTTACTAATGATGTAAAGCTTAGAGATGTTCTTGCAAAGCTCATTTACTGTGTGTTCATGGAATTCATTGTTTGAGCATGCTTTTAGTTATTCTTTGCCATGATTATGTATTTCAGTTTTGTGTTTGGCTGACCACCTGACGAACATCTGCTCATGCACCTCAGCGCCCAAGGTTATGAAAACTGAGTTGGGCAAAGTAGGCTTTGACCCTCATGGGCTGTTGCACTACTGAGTTTATGATTATGTATTTAATTTTATTGCTGTTAGTTACTGTGTCTTTATGAATGTAAAATTGTTTGAATATTTTTAAGGAAATGTATTTTTTGCTTGATGTCATCATTACATGCGTTTATTGTATGTTTGTTGAAATATATTAAATTTGGGCTTTTACTTTATTCTTTTAATCTTAATTCTTAAGTACATGCATATATTTGGTTTAATTATGAAAGTAACTAATATAATATTCTTGTGAATTTTTTTTTAATTATTTTTTAAAGATATGCTGTACAAAGATTTACATGATATTTACTTAACAGAATATTTTGATATTCAAATAAAATAATGTTAATTTGCAAATACATATTACTGTATTTACAAAGTACTGAATTATTCAAAGATCAAAAATATTCTTATTGTTCTAAAGTGTTTTGTTTTCTTGTAAAATGTTACAATCTATCTTTCTTTCAGTGTCAATATAAGAATTCTTAAACTATTATTGGAGTAATATTTTTATTTGAGAAACTTTGTTAAATTTTTCTGAATTTCCTAAATGTGTCAAATTTTCAGAGAGGATTTTTTTTACATAGAAAGGAATAAAGTTTTTACCTCACCATAATGGATTGTTCTCTGCTGTGTTACTTTGGGCATTTTTTGCCATCTATAATAATAAATTTATATTATTATTATATAAATAAATTTATATAATAATATATAAAATAAAATAAATCTAGTTAATAAAAATAAAGTTAATCTAGTTAATTTATTAATTTAACTTATAATTTTTTTTTGAATGATGAGGTCTTGGATAATTGGATCTTTCTATTTTCCCTGTCATTTGGCAGTGTCAAAAGATTCAATATAGTACATTAAAAACTGTGTTTTAAAATATTTCATTTTTTTTTTTTTTCATTTTTTCATTATATTCTTTTGTTTAGAATGAAATCTTTGTAGTCAAGTTTCATGTTTTGTGACTATTAACTTATTTTGCTCTAATTCAAGTAATAATTTTATCAAAAACATCTTTGTGCAAGATATTGAGAATTGCTTTATATTAAATGATTTTGTATGATATAGGGTGGAAGCCTGTTGGAATTCAAGTACTTTTATTTCATTTAAGCCTACAGTAGTTTGATTGTTAAAGTGGCACATATCATGACTATTAATGTTCAAGTGTTGTCTCTAATTATAACTCTGTAAAAATATGTAATGGTGAAATAATACAACTGTTGTGTATTAAATCAAACTTAACTCTCGTTTTTTAAAAATATTTTCTGAAAGTTGGTAAGAAATAACTTTGGTTTCACCTTCATAAGTACTATAATTGAAAGGTCTCTCACCAATAGTCTGTCACAGTACAAAGTTGTTCCAAAATAATTTCCTAATTATAATTTCACTTGCATCTTTTTTCAAACTTGTTTGTTGGCATTACAAATCCAAAGTTAACTGGAAGAAATAAACTTTTTTAAATTTATTTCTTGAATGTATCTTTGTTTTGAAATTAATTATAATTCTACAAGAATGAGCTCCACATTTTTGCTTTAGATATAAATTATTTATTTAAACTTATGTAAACAAAATCTATTACCCTTTCAAAAGTTTAATATAGCTTTAGATTAAGTGAAATTTTTTTTTTTAGAATGAGCTGCTTATATTTTTCAATAAATATCACATTTTATTATTTTAAATTTAAATATTTTATTTCTCATTAAATATTAAATTCTCCAATATATTATGATTTTTAAATATGTTTTTATCAAGAATTTTTAAATGTTTATATGTTAATACATTATTCCAAACTTATATAGGGTGAAAAATTCAGAATTATTAGTTACATGATATTTTTAAAAAATATATGGTTTATAGTTGTAATTAGTAAAAAAAATTCCAAAAATAAGGCACAGTGAAAACACTAAATTTGCATTATAATGGTGTTGTAGAGTAATAATTAACTGATGAATGCATTAAGCTAAGGAAGTTTTTGCTCTGTTAATATACTTTTTCCATTTCATAATTCATAAGAAATAAAATTATTAAAATAATCTGAATGAAAAAGTATATTACTGGTTGAGGATTATTTACTTTTTTATTAAAACTATAGTTAATGGTTTTATTAGCAATGGATTTTAGTTAATATATTTATAGATTTTACTATAAATGATACTATCTCTTTAGTAATCTTTAACTGCAAAACTACTACACATTAAATAAACTTTAATTGAATCTTTAGAAATTGGTAGTAAATATATGTGTTAAAATATTTAATTCTTTAAGGATAATTAATTCAGTTTTATGTCTGAGAATTTAAATTTAATTTACGTGCTTTAAATATAAAAGGTATTTAAGATTTAGGAAAAAATTGGAAAGTAAATTATTTTGTGGGGATTTCTTTGATAATATTTTAGATGTCATATTTTGAGAACTTTCATTAAAATTTTTTAATGAAACTTAAAAATTTGTGATCAAAATAAATTATAAAATTTGCTTTGTGTTTCTTAAGAAATCCAGCTGAAATTCTTTAACTTCATCAATAACTGTTATTTTCAAATAATGCTCCAAGGGTTTTGATTCTACAGACTAAATTCTTTTTACTATGGTAAGAAACTATATGTTGATTTGTTATGTATTTTAATTTTTTTACTAGTTTTCATAAATGGGCAAATTATATAGAGCAATGAACTCAATTTTAATATAATCATTGTTTGCATTTTTTAAACTATTTTTCAAATTTTATATTGATTTTGTAATTAACTTAATTTTCTGTATTAATAGTTCTAATAAATAGTAATTCTTAATTCAATATTTTAAAATGTTCCATATCATGCTCTCTCTTTTGCTCTTATATTGTCTTTAGGGGGCAGGGGCTTATGATTTAATATTCTTCTATTATGCTTAAATCTTTATATAGCTCATAAAATTATTTTTTAAAAATTAATGTAAATTTTATGTAAACAAAACATTTTTCAAAAAAACAGTATTAGAAAAATATTGTTTTAAAATTATTTGATAAAAATAATTTTTCTTTGCAAACTGAATCTTCAGTTTCAAAGCTTGAAAATTTCTGAGATATTAATATTTTTTTTTTATATATGTAGTACTTTTTCAAAATTAGAATAAATTTTAAGTATAAAGTTAGTAAATAAATTTATAACTGGTAGCTCAAACCAATTTTAAATACAGTAATACACCACTACTGTAAGTATACTCAACATTTCTTGCTATGTTCTGTCCTGTTAAAAATTCTCTATGAATACTTTCTGGAAGGATTCTGCCAAAATTAAATCTGAAAATTGTAAGATTTTGCTGAAAATATTTTAGGTACTCTACTTGGGTTGTGTGTAGGCTTTAAAGTCATTTTGCTAGTAGGGTGGGAGATGAAATGTAATGTGTTTATGTAATGAAATTAATTTTTTAATTGTATTCTCTATATAAAATTATCTTTATTATAACTTTTTTATCCCACTTTTTAAATTTTTTTAAACATGTTTATCCACATTCAAAATTAGTTTCTGTATTTGGATTGGATTTTTTGTGGCAAATTAGAAAAGTTCACATTTGTCCAGTGCATATAATAACCTAAAATTTCTCCTCAGTTATTTCAGTAAAGACCATAATAGACAGGCACATTTACAGAATCCTAATAAATGAGGCAAGCCTATTCTTATACTTTAAATTCTGTTTCTTTGTTTCAAGAGGAATACTAGGGCACAAATTAGAGATTAAGCCTCAAAAGTATATTAACCAAAGCTCCTTTTATTGACAATTGCTAATGTTGTCACTCCTAGATGTAGTATCATGATTCTTGTTTTCAATTTTATGAAATACAAATTAACCTTTTGTGTAGATTACATTGTGACTTCCTATTTAGAGACATCCCCATTTTGTATGTTTGATTCACTACTTAGTAAGATGGCTGCTGTAGCCTAGTGGTCAAGGTAATGAACTCATGTCTGTGTGGGAGAGGCATGTCATGAGTTCGAGCCTAATACCACTGAAGACCCATCATGTAGAGGGGGCTGATGCACATTAAATTTATCAATTCTCAAATGTCCTGTTGGTGTGGAAGTTAGGAGAGCTTAGGTGTCATCCTCATCACTTGTCCATGGTTCAAAATTATAAGGTTCATCGCCAAAAACCCTTGTGTAGCTGAATAGTGTGACGTTAATATTCACTCACTCACTTCTTAGTAATTGAAATCCTCCACTTTAAGATTTTTTGTCAGAGATTAGCTGTTCATTGAACCATTTGATGTTAGTCTGATTTTAAGAGTTAATATTTTTTTATGATGAGTGATTTTCTGTAATAATTAAATGTCCAAACAATGTATACATAAACAAGAATTCAATCAAGAGAGAACTGAAAGTCATTGAATTCAAGTGAGTGCAAGACAAGCTGAAATGATCTGAGAATGCAGTCTTTTTTTTGTGTGCAATAAGTGAATGGTTAAAAGGGAAGATAAAATTTGCTAGTTTGTGGATAACATTGATACTGATAAAGAAATTAATAGAAATGTTGAAACTTGCTACTCAGTTTATTTAAATATTGTAATTTTAGGTTCACTTGGACCACACAGTTTGCTTAACTGTGTACTACTATTATTGTGTGTTAGCTGAGTTAAGCTGTACAGATTAAATTTTATCGATATTAAATGGTCAAAAATTTAGTGCTTATTAATTTGAGTTGTCTTCAGCATTATATTTTGATCAAATGTTTATATCATTTACAAGTATTGCTTATATTCTGGTTTAGGGGTGTGTTGAACAAAATGTGTATGTGACTAATTTCTTCTTTAGATAATTTCTTGTTTTAAGCATGTGTGTGTTACTAATAATTATTATTATATTTGGTTTAACATTTGATTCTCAAAAATTTATTGAGAGAGATAAAAATACTGTTTTGCTTATCTTTTCATGACATTTAGATTATTAGTATACAAACTCAATTTAATTGTGTTGTGGATTGTAGTTCTGTTTCTACTAAAATCTGTTATGTTAAATTAAGGAAACCACTTTTCATCTTAAAATAATAACTCTTAATTTATCAGGTTTGAATGCTACTCTGCCCTTTGAAATCTACTCAGAAATAAAACCAGCAATTATGGAAGATCCCTTCAACTTCTGTTTAAAGAGGTAAGTTTTTGATGTTGTCTTAACAATTAATAGCAATAGAAGTGTCCCAATTATGTCATTTGTGGACACATTAAGAATTTTGTTGACAAGGGCCAGGAAACCATTCTGATCTGCACTATTTGTAATTCTGCAGAAGCTATTTTTAAAAAATTATATGGGGCTTGATTGGGGATACTTAATTACTACACCTCATTTCATTTATGATTTTGTGAAAGTTTTTGGTGCCAGCTCAGGTGTCGTCCTTGTCACTTGACTATGGTTCAAAATTACTAGGTCCGTCGCCGAAAGCCCTCATGTAGCTGAACAGTGTGATGTTAATATTCACTCACTTGTGAAAGTTTTTAGATTCAGAGTCTTAATCTAACATTTGCCTTGACTATGTAGAATACATCTTAACGCCTGGAGTCTTTTCTAGTCTTGTCTCATCTAGTCTTTTGTCAACACATCTTTCTGTTAGTTTAATGCAAATCTTATATAAATTAAATTAACAAACATGAAAATAGTCCTTTTATTCAATGAAATTATTTCTATCTCATAGTTTTTGTATTACTTTTAGTAAGATTCTACTGGGATCTACTCTTATTTTTACCTTTTTCTCTGTCTACCAATATTTGTCTTTTTCTTTCTTTTTTCAATAAAGTCCAGTTTATATATACACTTTGGTGCAGCATTTTTAAAAAAGTTCTTATGCCACAAAAAACCTTGCTAATTTTTTCTATTATAGATTTTAAAAAATATATATTTTTAGATGGTGCAACCTTTATTGAGAAGTAATTTTCAAATTTTACACAAGTTTTATCTTTATATATTAAGAAAAGTAAGCATATTTTTAATTACAGACTTCATTAAAAGTTAACTATGTTTAGCTAGAAATGCATAATTTTTTGATATTAATGAATTCTATGTTAATTTTTATTAAATGTACATCCGATGGATCGATTTTTTTGGTCATTTGGATATCAAGCCTAATACAAGGATGGTTTCATATTTAGTAGGAATAGTTTTTGCATATTATGTACACAAATTAGAGGAAAATTATAGTTAGTTGATTGTATATTTGATTTTCTACTCTAGTTAAATTGTATATGTTTTATTATTTATTTTGCTGCATTATTAAATAAAAAAAACATTCAAATGTAAATAATTTTTTATTCTGTGTACATTACAAACATGACATTAATTTGTCATGTGTTATAAAAACTAATTACAAGCAAGTGTTCTTTTAAAATTACTTTTTCTGCTAAATACTGTGTAAAATCAATGTTTTCAATTGTCTTTCACATTGAAGTAAAGTATGTTGTATTTTTCTTAACCTTTAAAAACTTTGAATGATAGATATCATCATGTCTAAGAAATTGGATACTACTGTGTAAGATAAACAGCTTTTAAAGTGCTTTTAAGCAGCGTTAAACATACAATTTTTCTTAGCTGCATGATTTGTTTAAATTGGAGCAAGTGTTAAAAATGAGCACAATTTAACCAAAATTTAGCTGAAATAAAAATATATAAATTTTGCTGAAATTATATTTATCTCTATATAATATAGTTGTTAAACTGTGTGGATAATTAAATATAAACTTTAAAAAATTATTTACTTTTTAATAATTTTTTAAAACATAACTAACAGTTAGATGTCATTTCACCTTGTTGTCTTTTTAGCGTGTTATTCCTTATCATCTAACTGTATTAAAAGCTGCATTTTAAAATGTATTAATTGAAACAGAGCTTTTACTTGCTGTCTAGCATGGATTACTTTTGTCTGTATCAATGAACAAAGTTGTAAAATAATTAACAGGAATTAAACTACTTTGTTTACTTTTTAAGAGCTTACCTGTAAAAGCAACATCGAAGATATTAACTGGGAACTTTTTAATAGAAAACTTGAAATGTTTGAGTTAATTTTAAGAGTAATGAACATGGATGCTGAATTAACTGTTTTTTTGCATCACTCTCTAGGTCTTCCATGATAACAATAAAAATTTTCTATTTTTGCCTTCATTTCTGAAAAATGATGTTATTAAGATATCTTTCTCTAAATTTTTTTATAAAGCACATTTTTTCCCCAAAGTATTTTTAATTTTTTTTAAAGAAAATATTTCATGTTTTCTTGCTTTAATGTGTATCTGTTCTTTAGTACAATTTATTTGATCTCTTCAAAAAGAGAACTTTATATTTAAAAAGAGATCTATTTTATTTTGCTTGTTTAATTCTTAATTTCTGCTGCTACTTTCAAAAATTTTGCTTTATTCTAAGAAATTTTTAATTATTTTATCCCAGTAAAAATTGGCAGATATGAATGAGCATTTATATTATATTCTTGTAAGCTTATTTTTTTAAATGAATTTTAAATTTATTTATTAGTTTTAATTATTCTAAAAATGATAACATTAATTTGAAATGATCTCCAAATTAGGATATACAGTTGTAGAAGATGCATCAAAGTAGGCTCTTGATCATTCGCGGGTGTTTAATTGAGTATTATACGAGTCCTCTGTCTTGTTTCACTAGTCTGGGGAGCTCAATATTATAAATGCAGCATTTTTAAAGCACATACAAAGGCATAGAAAACTTTTTGATGGAAGGTACCTCTGAATGTCAAAGTAGAAACTACTACACATTGTTCACATTAAATTGAAAGTGTAATTGTTTTGAAATTTTATTTAAGTGTAAATTTTTTTTTTTT
>BMAV01013860.1:0-21693 GCA_019973955.1 Trichonephila inaurata madagascariensis
AAAAAAACAGAAGAGATTTTTATTTTTTATTTTAAAAAAACATAGCTTGGTACTTTTTTTTAAAAAAAAAATTGATCATATTAATACAAATTTAAAAAGGAACACTAATATCATATAAGACAGGTAAAGGAATAAATATGAGGCTCTGCGCTTTTTTTAATGCAACAATGACATCAAAACGTGGTATATAGAGTGATAAAAATTGAAATAAGCAAGAACTACCTTATAATACCTAAAGCAAATTAGCAGAATGTATTTCATTATTATTTCATCAACCATATAATATAATATGTATTCAATTAATCAAAATAAACAAAAAAGTGTTTCAATATAATTTAAGTACACAAATTCAAAACAGAATTATTCTCATATCAATTTTGAACTGTTTATCAAAGCTTTAACAAAAAAATTTTAATTTACCGGCACTATATGTTGCATTTATATCGTCGATACTTCTTTAACTTTCCTCTTTTGCAAATACAGGGCCGGCCATAGCAGTTTTGCCGCCCCTCTCACGAAAGCAAAATATTAATAATAATATTATAATTAAAAAAGATAAATTGTTCACACATACACAGATACACACTTATAAAACTTGAATAATTCTTGCGAACCAATAATAATTTTTAATTATAATATATATTATTTTGTCTTAAAAAATACAAAATAATTCGGAATTAAGGACGTAATTACCTGTTATTATTTCGAACGAGTAAAATGTAAGAGAAGGAATCACCCATTTTAGCAGAGCAATTTCTTCGAAAAAGAGTCTACTGATCATGGGGATCACAAGCTTTTATTTTAACTTGCAATAACTACACTCAAGGCTAAAATAAAACATCTCCTGTGGCTCTCTATCTACCCCAAAACTCTTATTAGCCCTGTTCCCTTTTGGAAAACTGACCCCGGGCATCGTATGGGCGAAAGGAATGTCCATTGTGACCCCGCTCCGAAAAGGGGAGGAAGTTCTAGTGAAATACGTGCAAACATATCAAATTTCATGAATTAACATATACTCCCATCTCTAACTCTACAAGTTTCAACATAAAAGAAAACTATCTTTAAGGTATCCGACTATACGTTCGGAACCGTGATTTTATATAAAAAAAAAAGCGCATAAATGGATAATTCTCATAATATTTAGTGTCACTTAGATTAAAATACATGTATAAAATTGTTTTAAGGACATTTTGACAAAAAAAATTATTTAAATAGAATAATCTTTTTTAAAATTGTTCTTCTTTTATAAAAAATGCTTCTATAATTATATTTGGCTTACATAAAGTAAAAACTTCTCCAGAGAGGATTTTCAGAGTTACCACACACCAATTGAAATAATTATCGGCGTTTTTTTCTTATAATTTCTACCCTCTGTTGTTGTAAAACAGGGATAAACCCACTTCTAAATTATATATTTCAAAAATTCTAGTTGAGCCTCTGTAGAGGGTCTGGACTACAGCAAATATTTTAATAGAAGTATTTTCACAAAAGGAGAATATTTTGAAAATGGGTCATTCTATGTTCATTTTTTGTCAAAATATTGTACTTAAATAATTTTTTTATTTTAATAATATTCTTAAAACAATTTTTATACATTTTTAATCTAAGTGTCACTAAATATCATAAATATTATCCATTTATACGCTTTTGCAAAATCACGGTTCCTAACGTAGTCGAATACCTTAAACATACAGACTGCAAAATAAGGAAATAAGACCCAAAATAACACCCAAAAATTTTCAGAAAATATATCAAATTTTTTGTAACAAAAAAAAAAATTATTTTTAAATTCGATCTAAATGCCGCCCTTAAAATTTGCAGCCCCAGGCAGGGGTCCGGTATGTCCGGCCCTAGAACCGCCCCTGATAACTATTTAAAAAGTAACTGCTAAGTTTTTAACATTAGTTATCAAAGAATATTTTCGCTTTTTTAATAGCATTGATTTCCATTTAGCGAAATCCTAAACGCAAATGTAAAAGGAAGTAATCGTTAAGTCCATCACATGGAAAAGAGAACATGACCTTCGTAAATACGGAAGATCACAAATTTCTTATCTCATTAATTGAATGAGCGGTTGACAGATGCTCAACTACGTCACAAGTTCATGACTTCACACGGAACAATCTTGCCGTGAAATTACGACAAAATGCTCAAAATAAGTTGGAATGAATTCTTACAGGTCTAAATTTATGTGTTCACATTAATGCCTTATATTTATGTTTACCGCAGCTAATTGCTTCTGATTCCGGAAGTAATATAGCACGCGCTTCGGAACATTTTTCTACCCATGCTTATTTCTCAAAAAGTGTACTTTATAAGAAGAAAATTAACCCTGTTTGTGTTATCGAATTTTTAGATTGTTTTGATTTTGGAAAATCATATCTCATTTGAAATAGTTTGCGTTGTAGGTATGATTTTTATTTTCTGGTAGTTTGACTTCTATTTTTAAACTTCATAAGTTTCGGCAATTTTTTAATAGATTTTTAATGTTAATGTTTAACATTTTATTACAAAATGAACTATTTCAATTATTCAAATTAAACTATTATTTTTATAAAAAGTTACTAATTCCAGTAAATATTGCTTTCAATTAAAGGAATTTATATATTTTTTCAAATTATATGCATTCAAGAGATTAATATAAAGATTCTTTTCGGGGCAATGAAAAACTTCTTTAAATGCATTCTAAAAATAGTAAAAGATGTTATTATACGCTGTGATTATTTAAAGTTGTTTTAATTATAATTCAGTTATTTGCACTGTAATTATTATAATATATATAATTGCTGATTTTTAATTATTTCATTAAAGCTATAATAGTTAACATATGTGATAGTAAAAAGAAAACATTTTTATATTATTACGATCATAATCTACTAATGTAAAAATAAAATAGGAATCTGACTTGGAACTAACGAAATCTCAAACTTGAAAAAAAAATCTTATTTTATTCGAAAATTAAATTAAAATTTTATTTCATGATTTTTCTAGATGTAAGAATTTTTTTTTAGTAAATGGGAAAGAAAATTTAATCTAATTAGTTATGTATGGCTTTATTTGTATATAATTTTGGAATATGAATTTTTACAAGCTTTTATTTAGTTTCACCTGTCCCGTTGTCTGTCGGTCTGTAATCAAATTTTGCAAGTTAAATTTGATCCACTTCCCGGTTTTCGATTGAGTTGAAATTTTGTATACACGTTTTAGTTTGGATGACAATGCATGTTTTGACCATTTATATTACGATATCACAACTAGTTAAAAAAATATTAATTAAAGTAATTTATTCGGTAGGAATCTCTTGCTGCTCAATTTTGAAGCTGATGTCTTCAACCGATTGAGCTGAAATTTTGTATACACGTTTAGTTTGGATGACAATGCATGTTTTGACCATTTATATTCCGATATCGCAATTAGTTAAAAAGATATTAACTAAAAAACCTTTGCCCCTGTTAGCTTTTTATTCTACCGAGCATCATATCGGATTGAGCTTAAAGAAGTTCCAATTTTCTGAACTTTTTTAAAAACCCATCTTATTCTTTCTATCAAACTGAGACAAAAAATAATTACATAATCGGAAAGATCATTTATTTCGCCACGATACGGTGTAATTCCTTACAAAAATTATATTTTCTATTTCTTACGATTTTTTCTAAAATGAGTCAAAATCGATGCATTTTCATGAAAATGATTTCTAAATCGTTCCGTATGAATTTTTCTTTCTTCGTGTTAATGAATCGATATTCTGCACTAAAATGTTCAGGCTTTTCTCTCTTAGAATCAGTCATTTAAAAAATAAAAAAACGAAAACTTTTTTTTTACGATTTTTCAAAAGAATACTCAAATTTTTAATAAAACATTTAAAAACTTCGTCATTTTTAAAGATAATCGCACAAAACATTTTTTTCGTTTGTAGAATATTATTATCCAAATTCTGCACAAAGATTTAAAAAGTTGTTTTAAAATTACGGATTTTAAAAAATTTTACGTTGACAAACGACCTTGCAACAATGATGCGTTGAATGATGAGATGAACAGACTGAAAAACCTGTCCAGCGATAACTAAAAAGTTAAAAATAAATTAAAAGTAAAAAAAAACTTTTTTAAAAACAAGCTTTTATTTAAATGCTCTAAAAAGAATAAAATAAACTTTTCTTTTAAAATTTTCTTTGCTATCAACTTATAACGTCATTACGCGAGATTAAAGGCGCGATTTAAGTACTCGTATTTACTTAGCTAGAAAATTTAAAAAATTAAAATCAATCAGATCAAGTTATTTAATTTGCTTGTTTATCTTCGCAGGTAAATCTCGCGACAAGCTTTTATATCATAAATTGTGTAATGTCGTTATAAGTTGATAGCAAAAAAAAGTTTTAAAAGAAAAGTTTATTTTATTCTTTTTAGAGCATTTAAATAAAAACTTGTTTTTAAAAAAGTTTTTTTTTGCTTTTAATTTATTATAAATATATGATCAACGATTTCTTGAATATTACGAACAAGACGAAAGTACGCTTTTTCCTCCAAAAATTTATCCAAAATTCGAAATAGGCAGTGCCACACACAAGAAGGGAGAGAAATCCCCGGTCGGACCCCCATCACCCTGATTATAATATATATAGTACGTAGAATTTAACTAAGCATTTGACATTAATAATTAATTTTATTAATGAATGCTAATTATTTCTTCAATAATTTAATTTTTATTGTTTTTGTCCCCAGCAATTAACAAAATCGAAAAGAATATGTTTGGTGGCGTATTGGAGTATGATACGAGAATGGTGGACTTTCGACCCTGAACTCTCCTCCCCTCCTCGAAAAATTCCTTTGTGCTCCAATGGAAACAAGTATATAAGCCGAGGAGAGGGGAATCGCTGTAATTCTCAAATATGTGTAACACGAGGGCGAAAATGTTGTCAGCATTCAAATTTTGCGAAATAAAACGCCAACGACAATAACTTAATTTTTAGTAATCCTGTTTGAAGCTCTTTCTTCAATTCATTTGAGAGGAAAATCAGAGGGAAGAGAAATGTGTATACGGCAAGTAATCTTCGACCTTTGAGTGAATCCCTGGAGAAAAAATTCGTTTGTGATGATCATATGCATTCATACATCCCAATGAGAAATGTGCATTTAAAGAACCGTTCGGAAACTATGATTCTGACTGTAACTTTTAAGAGTGGCGCGGTAGCCTAATTGTAATGGTAAACGAACTCGTGGCAGAGGTATCTCGAATTCCAGTTCTAGAGCCCCTGAAGACCAGTCGTGTAAAGGGGACTGCTTCACGTTAAATCTGTCGAGCTCAAAGCCCTCCCGTTGGCGTGGTATGGTAGTTTGGAGGAGGGGTGCCAGCTCAGGTGTCGTCTTTGTCATTTGACTGAGGCTCAAAGTTACGAGATCTGTCGCTAATGGTCCTTGTGTTACTTTCTTGAGTGAAATTAATTCAACCCTCACTCACTCCATTCACACATGCTTGGGCACAAAATCATTACAATTTTATTACTTTTTTTTAAAAAAAGTTCTTAATAGTCTTCATCATCAGAGAGTGTCCCAAACTGCTGCTCAAAGAACCTTTGATGACGACAAATTCAATTAGTATAATAGAATTTTTTTTAAAAAAAAGAATTCAGTTTGTAATTTTTTCCCCCCTGAAAAACTGAATTAAATGAATGAATGAATGAATGTCAGAATGAATTTTTAAAATTCTTTTGCGAAGTATCATTTTATTTATAACAAATATCTACAATAGTGCTTCTCAAACTTTCTATGTCTGCGACCCAATATTTATACACAGTTTTCATCGCGCCCTCCTCCATACAATAACAATGTATTGGATTCAATGATACTATACTTTGAATCAAAAGCTACAATACGACTTTAACATCTTAAGAGTCACTGACGTATGGAGCCGTCTCACTCAGTCATAGCGTTAATTGCCCCGAGCGTATATATACGTCTTTCCGAAGTACGATCTTTTTTGTGCACTGCTATCCATAAAATAATTCCGAAGGCTTTGGAATGCAATAAAAGGGCACTAGCAGTATTTGCGAAGGATTTACTTATTTCAGAGAATTTGCTTATTTTTATTCCTTTTCTCCCGTCCCCCCAATGCATCACATAAGCGTGCTTACGCGTGAAAACAATGGCATTGGAGAGCGAATCGCGTTACTTTAAATCGACAGTAGATTGATTATAAACTGTACAAATTATCAAGATAAGTGTTATAATTTTTTTATATAATTTTATATAAGGCAAGCCCATGAGGTCACTGGTAGTTATTAAACTTGTTCTTAACTTAGCATTGTTTTAAATTAATTGTAATAAATTGTGCAGTATACTGATAATTTTAGAATTAATTTAAGAATGTGCAATACTGATACATTTATTAGTGTATTATGTCAATGGAAATGTGTATTTTATTATGTCAAAGTGTGTTTTTTGTTTGTCAGTAAACTAATAATTTTTTAAAATAATCTTTTGTTTTTGACTTTTCAATGTACTCGCGTCCCTCTCGTAGAGTTATTATATCCCTCTAGGGGGGTGCCCCACAGTTTGAAAAACGCTGATTTACAAGTATCACAAAAAGGAGTAAAATTCTACAACAAGTATCATTTTATCTATCTATGGGTTACAATCTATATATAAAGTTTTTCGTGACGCTGTAATAAATTTATTTATACATAAGGTATAGTTAATAAAAGCTACTACATCTTTACAACAGAATGGAGCAAAACCACATTTTGGACAAATTTACATTTATGATGATGGCGAGGCTTTGCATTAATGTGCAAAACTAGTTAAACTTGACGATGTATTGCAATTTTTACAGCCAATTTTTTTTTAAAAAAAAAGCCCTTATGCAGAAAAATATATAGCTTTGAATGAAATTCAATATAAAAACCTGTTTTTAACAAGCCCAAAGATTACTTCAGTTTATAATAAACCGTCAAGCTAATGAATCAACTGCTATCATTTCGGAGCATAAAAAGGCACTAAATTGAAGTAGAAATTAAAATGCGTAACGTAAAATTAGCTTTTTTTTTAAATGTGGACTGTGGCATTTTTTATAATCCGTGTTATTTTTAAATTTATTCAACATAATTTTGATTTTTTCCCGTCTCACTGTGAAGAAACATGAGGGCTATTGACGACAAATTCTGCAATTGTGAAACATGGTCGAGTGACGAGGACGACACCTAAGCTGAAACCCCACCCTCTCTTTACTTCCACACAACGCGACTGGGAAGACATAAAGCCTCGACAGATTCAGTTTGCTTTAACCCCTTCACATGGCAGATTTTCAGTGGCATTCAGTGGTTCGAGAATGCCGGCTAAAAATTCTCAAACATGACCACCCGGCTACCGCGGTCGCAGTTTCTGAATTATAAACAATACAATAAGTAATCAAATAATTAACTGTGAACCGCAACAAGAATTATTTTACGATTAAATTTAGGTTGCCTTGGTGAGTATCTGACGCATTCATGCGCTCTTTTTAATATTGTTTATGCTCTGTATTCATGAAATGGAATGGTTATTTTGTGTTTTAGATTCAAGATATGGTAATCGTTAATCCTGACGATGTCACATCTATACAACATGAATTGGAACGCAATTATGGTTCTCTTGGATTTGAATTTCATCCATTCAAAGTAGTTATTTTGCTTCTTTAAATTTTTGTTGTAATTAATTGTTTGAATATCTTAACTTTAAAAATGTTTCTCGCATTTGATAATATTTTATATTTCTAGTTATAATATATACGTAATTTTAATTTGCGGAATCCGGTTTGGGATGTTTTTAGTTTCCGTGTCCAAATGAACGCTTTTATTCATTTTAACTTAAAATTAAAATAATGACTATTTTTAAGTATTCTTTAATAAGAATATTTAGATTTTTTAAAAAAATTCTTATTAAGTTATTGTTATTATATTTTAATCTGGGGATTTTTCCGTTAGCTGGTTACCAGAATTTTGACTATTGTGGACTTTTATTTTTATCACTTCCAATAAATTATTTAATTTATTTATTGACAAAATATTAAATTAAATGATACAAACCAAATTTTAGTGAACGATTGTTTGTAGATAAGCTAATATTTTAGATTTGTATTATGTGTATTTATTAAGTTTATATAAATCCAGGAACTGAAATAATTAAAAAAATTCAATATAAATGGAGAAGTAAGGATAATATATTGAAATATGAATCTTAGTTTTGAATTTTGATTCTGTAAAAGATTAGTACATAGAACAATTATATTTGTTTTATGCCTTTATATAATCTTTTTTAATGGTAAGTACATTTAATTATGTTTGTGTTTCATCTAAAAAATATATTGAAAAGAAAAATAGTTAATACATATGGGTTATTTCCAGTCACATTTAAAAATGACATTTCTAAATGATTTAATCTGCTTTCTGAAGACTTTTATTGTGAGTCATTAAAACTATTATTGAACTCATTTGTATATAATGTTTTATTCTTCATTGCATTTAAATTAGATACCATATATTTTTAATTAGGTACCTTAGAACCAGCCTCTTGGTTAGATAATGAAATGGCTGACTAAATGAAAATATTCATCCTCATTTATTGTATACATCTAGCTTGTATGAAACAACTCCTAAGATCAATACATCTTTTACACTACTAAAGAAAGCATTTAACAATTGTAAAATGACATGGGACATTAGTGCATTGTGATTGATAATTTTCTAATTTTTTTTTTAAGTGACTGTTTAAGAGAACTTTAGTAGTTTTTCAGTTTTATTATTATTGTTGTTGGAATCTTTGGGTATTTTTATTAAAAGTGTTAAGTAAATTACAGAATAATTCAATCTTTCTAAATATCAACAACAAAATATATAAAGTTATCCTAAATACAAATGGTAACGATCCTTTATTCCCTAAAACAGTGGCCCCCAATCACTAGGCTGTCGAAGGAACATTATATTTCCATTTTATTTACTGTGGTGTATTTCTCTTGAGTTTGTGCAACTCTCCATACAAATTACTTTATATATTTTTTAATTGTAACTGTATTTTATTTTGAATGCATGTTTAAATACAATAAATTAAAGTTATTAAATCAAAACAATCTAAAATATAAACAATTGTTGTCCCCCTCCCCCTTAGCAGGCTATGGTAAAATTATCAAACATTGACCGGCCCACGACGATTAAAAGGTTGGGAAGCGCTGCCCTAAAATGTATGATAAAATATAACTAATAAAAGTAGCAATTGCTCCATTTCTATTTTACTGTGTTCTGTTAAGTACTTATCAGTTATATAGACCAGGGGTGTTCAACATGCGGGCAGCATGTGGCTCGCAAGTACTTAAGTTGCGGCCCGCCAACTCTTTTTAAGAAATTTTTGGTAAAATCCTAGGAGAGCCCACACCATTGGCGACAAACGAAATAGCGCCAGCGAGAAGCGAGATGGGCCAAACAAAAGCGGCAATGGCGGCAAGTGAATATAGTGGGATAAGGTGGATGCATAATGAAAATATATGTAAACAATACTGAAATTAAACATTTGAGATAAATAATATAAAAACAGCACTTACTTTCTTACTAGTGATCTTTTCCAAGTGGAGGGTACAGTGTAATAACAGATTTTAAAAAAGTCCTTAAGGTCTCATCGCTAAGCGAATGATCGTGTGAGCGCCGCCATATATATTCTCCATTCAAATCCATCCAAAACTGCACTCTTTCATGTGTATAATCCCATTCGCTCATTTCATTTAGGACATTCATAACTCAAAGCAATCAATCCTTCCTTTATACACCATTCAATCAATTCTTTCGTACCTTTCACAAAGTAAAAAATTCTAAAGTATATTCACTCACACGTAGCCATACTTCCATCCCAGTGTCCAATAACAAAATAAAATTCGAATTGCCCGCCGACAAAATATGAAAATTCCAGAAATAATTAGGTTTACCTTATCTAGTTTATCAAAGTAGGGTTACCAAGATGGCGCAATTATCTCAAACCAAAATAATTGAGCCAAGGTGTGGGCTCTCCTAGGACTGAACGAAATTTTTAAATATCAGATTTTTAAAGTTTTTCATTTTGGAAATTTATTTGGGGAAATATATATATATATATATATGCAATGTATTTACCTGTTCTTGTTTTAAAATAAATCCTTTTTGATAATAGAAATGTCCTTTAGATTAAAATAGATTTATATTCTATGAAACAGTTACATTTGATTTTCCTATAATATACTTTTTTAATAAATTCCAAATTGCATTATTCATATCCTTTACTATGGATGGTATATGATTCTCTGTGTGTATGACTTTCATTTCTCCTCATCCTTTTTTTGTTTGAAGTGCCCAAAATGCAAGAGGCAGTCAGAGATGTTTTTTAAAGTTTAAAAAAAATTTCAGGATGGTTAAGATAAAGGGCAATGTATACTTAATCGTTTGCGAATGACAGCACAACCAAATTTCAACAATGAGTAACGAAAGATCAATTCAAAAGGAACACCGTAATTTTTAAGAAAATGGCAACTGTAATATTTTAAACATTATTAGATCATTGCATTATTATATTATATAAACTTTATTATATTATCTATGTCAGTATACATGAAAAATAATGAAAACAATAATAATAATTCATCCTGTTTTAAATTTTCACTCCAATAAATGTTTTTTTTCCTTCCAAATCTGATATAAAGGTACATATTTTTATGTGCGACCCGCAAGATCATAATATTTTTCCGAAGTGGCCCGCAAGGTCATTTGGGTTGGACACCCCTGATATAGACCATAAAGCCAAACAACAATACATAAAAAATGGGGATTACAAATTCAATAAAAGTCACATTTTTTCCAAAACTAATTCATATGTAAACTGTTATAAGTAATATCAGTGGCATAACATACACCTCTGTATCGGGGGCTAATTATTCACCATTACGCCACTAAGTAATATAACAATTTATATTACTTTCAAAAAATAAGATTTTATTCTATGTATCTGTGCAAAATGTATTATATATGGAAAATTTTTTATTCATTTGAATCATTATTTATTGTTTTATTTATAATTCCAAAACTTTGAATTTTTCATTTACAGATTGGATGGTACAATTCATTTGTCAGGCCAATTTTCAAACTTGATTACAATGAGGATACTGTAGCTTTCTTGATAATTAGCTCACCAAAAATGTTTGAAAGAGCTTTTATTCCTTTTTTACAAAAACAAAGCAACCAGCTAAGTGGATTAAAAGATCCAATTGATGAATGCATGCAATTTTATCTCTCAAGGATAACAGAAGTAAATTTTTTAAGATTATTCTCTTTTTTGTTCTTACTTCATCTGTTGATTAAAACTTAATTTATGAATATTTTCAGCTTTTTTCTAATTACGATATCAAAGTGGTTCATGATTTTGAGCTTCATCCAAATAGACGTCCCAAAATAGTGATGCAGAGTGTGGCTCATGCGTCAGGAGCAGCTTATCTCTATCATCCAAGTAGTTTAAATCTTGATGAGAAATCAAAAAAGGTATGTAGATATAGTTTTATTACACAATTGTCAATAATTAATGTAATGATAATCTCTTAATGGCATTCAATGATAATTGTATTTATTGTATATTTTATTGTTTTAGATTTTATTTTAATTATTCTTTTCCTCTATGAGTAAATAAATTTATTTCTGTGTAGTTTTGGTATAATCAAATATTATATTTAATTTGAAATATTACTTTAATTATTTTTTAATCCAATATTATTTTTTATGTTAAAGCTAGGCTGTTTAAATATTTAAAATCAATTTCTTTTAAATTTATTTGAAATACATTTATTTTTATAATAGCATTCTAGATTCTTGTTCTAAAAAAGGGTTGTGTGTTTTAAAAATATGTATGTAAAAGGGCTCTAAATTAGATATGAGTTGTTTATGAAAAGTTTACACAGTTTATAAGTTTTCTTTCACAATTCATAAATGACTGTTATAATCCAATATAAAATGTATTTGAGACTGATACATCATTTTTATATTTAAAAGTAAGTATGTGGGCTAAATTCAGAAAACTGTAATGGCGTGTTTCCAGCCAGTCGATTAATGTACTTCGCTGTTGCCAGCTTTTGATTTTTCCCAAAACTTTCTTTTAAATAGTAGATATTTATCAACAATAATAATATATATAAGTAAACAAAATGTACTTTATTTGAAAGTATGCTTACAATACAAGATATTTTAGCTTTGAAAAGCTTTTTGAAGAATCTTAATACATGAGCATCTTTATCAAATAACTGAATTTGAAATTTTATCAAAATTTTACTAGTAGAATAACAAGGGTATGTCTAATGTTGGTTTTGAATTCAATGCAGAACATGTAATTGCCTTTATCATTTTAGCCCATTGTAACTTAAATGTAAAAGATTTTATTAAATTATTGAGTTTTTTGTAAAAATAAGATTTATTTGTACATTTAGTTTGTTCTTTTCAAATATTTTCTTGTTTGACTTGGATGTTTTTCTCAATTGACTAAAAAAATTATTTTAATGTATCACTTAAAAATTTCCTTTGCTTTGCAAAATCAGGAAACATGTATTTGTGTTCTAACGAGATATTTTCCCACTGTACATGAAAAACAAGCATTATTTCTTGCACGAAACTGTATTATTAAATTTACTCTCTGTTATTTTACTGAATCTAATTATAAAATAATGTATACTTTTGTTAATTCTATTCTTTAAATTGAACCTTAATTATTCAGATGTAGATTTCTGATTTATTATATATTAAAAAATAAATTTTGATTTAAAGAACTTTTTTCAATTCTGATTATCCAACAGAAAATTTTTTTTCTTAAAATTTATTTTATGTAATACCCATTTTTGTATCTTATATGTTATTAATGACCTGTGAATTCCAATCATTTGTGAATATTGAGCTTTTGTAGAGGCTTTAGTATATTTAATACCTATATCAATTGCAAGTATTATAAATATTGTTACTAAAATAAACTACTTTTTTGTATTTAATGTATTTTTAATTAAATTTTATATTCATATTTAAACATGTATTAATATTTTTTTAGATGTTTGGTGTTTGTGTTCATCCTAAATATGGTGGTTGGTTTGCTCTTCGAGCTGTTGCATTTTTTGAGAATCTCCAATGTCCAGATTTGGTTCGAATTCCACCTTGTGATGTTATTCCATCAAGGGAAGATAAAATTAAATTACTTGAGTTATACAATTTTAATTGGGCTGACTGGAAATTCAGAGATATAATCCCAGTTGCTGAAAAGTATTCAGATCTACAGATTAAGTATTTTAATGCCACTCCAGGAAACAGAGGAAAAGTAATTGAAGAAATACTTAGAAGCCATCATGTAATTTAATTTTCATAGCATTTAGAAATAATTTTCTGTTTAGATCTGATTACAGAAGCATTTTACATGCATTGAAGTTAAGTCCCCTTCATTTCAAGTTATGAACTATCATTAATTTTTACAATGTTTATAGTTCATTTGATTTTCTCTTACTTATTTTTTTTTTTTAACTACCTTAAATCATTTTGAATTTTTTTAAATTAAATTATATTTAAAAGGATTTTTAGAAAAATATTATTACACATTACCATATATATGCTTTGAAAAAAACATTTTTATATATATTGTTGTATTTATTTTGAATTGACTAATTGTACTGAATTATTATTTAGTTAGCTGGCACAAATCCTATCAAACCAGTGGGAATAAGTAGGTTTACAAGGGTAGGTTTTTTGGGATTCCCCCCATGCACTAAGAAAGTTTAAAAATTTTAACATAAAGGTTATACCTTGGTGCTTTTATCAAAGTGTTTCTTAACATGTAAACCCTCCCCATCAAAGTAGTTTGTATACTCTACTGTAGCAAACAGACACTTTTGGCAATGATACAAAATACAACAAGTAAATGCTACTTACAGTTACTGAATTATGTTTGATAACTTCCCAGTGGATGATGAGAAATGTTTGCAGTTGCCAAAATGTTGTCTGCAACATTTCATGTTTAACTCTTGTGTCCAGCTAAATGAACAAAACTGTACAATCTGTGAACAAAAGAATTGTTCTATTTACAAATGTTAATAATATTATATGTTGATCAACAAAATATTGTGTTATACTTATATTTCAATTCAAGACCTGTCTTTATTGTATTTTTAATCTTTGTATTTACATCATTTTGCATTTTTTTACTTAGGTGTTCAAATTGTTAATTATTTTTTAATTTGTTCAGAATTTCCTTTTTAATATATTTAGTCTGAATCTAACACAGTTTGAACCACATCTTACTTATTTTGTTTTGAGAAATCCTTATATGAAATTTTTTTTATCTATTTAATATTCATTTTTTAAAAAATGAGTGAAGAATTATTACTTATATAAGAAAAAATAATTTATTACTTTTGAGCCATTTATTCATTTTAGGAATTTATTTATTAAATTAACTATATCTGCACTAAGTGTTTAGATTTTTTTTAAAAAAAGGAAATTGAAGTTTGAAATTAAATGGAATTATAGACTATGGACTGTATGATATGTCAGATTAAAAATTTTAGAATTGTATAACATTTCATTGTCCTTGAATCAACAAGAAGATTACAAGGTACATCTCCTTGCACTCAAAAGAAGCAAAAGAAAAAAAAATAATATAAGCCACTAAAATACTTGTGGAATGGGGGATCTGGGTAGTATAAGACAGGGAGTTAATCAAATTTAAAAATTAAAATGGTCAGTTTTTTACTCTTTTTGAGGGAATTGGGACAGAGAAGTATAAAAGTTGAATTAACAACCAAATGTACTACTTTAATAATAGTTGGATGGGTTTTTTTTCCCCTTGAGATTTTGATTAATACTATAAATGTAATTTTCACCAACAGAACAATATATGAGTTTGCACTACTTATTTTGAGCTGTATGAATTTGATAGGTCTTGGGTTACGTTAAATAACTCCGTGAAACTTAAAATTTCTAAGCCCTTCTTGTTTTAATAAATAAGGGAAATATTGAAACAAAATTATTTTTAACCCCTTTTAAATGGCTGAAATGAAATAAAAATTAATTTTTCCCTCCTAAAATAAGGGATCTATCTCCCTCAATCATTATCGCTGATTTTAGGAAATGTAAAATTTCTGAATTTTAAATCAGAATCTTAAGCAATTTTTTCTTTCAAAATAAAAGATTAAGCACGATTTTTAAAAAATAGATTAATTTAAGTTTTGTAAAATAAAAATTTTAAACTGCCTTTATTTACTTTTTTAGAATTAATTTTGTAGAATGAAGTTTTTTAAATAAATAAACCACTTCATTCAATTAATCAAAATAATAATTATTATTATTTCCAGTTGACAACAGAAATAACATTTAAAAGGGGTAAAAGGTATTTGTATAATAAATGGTGTACTCAAGCTTTAAAAAAGCCACCCTATAAATTAATTTAAGAATAAATTATAGCTGTTGGATATAAATATCTCCAAGAATAAATGTTAATAATAATGTAATCATGTATGTGTATACAATAGTTTATAATATAGTTAGAGTGATGATTAACATATAAAGTGGATATTAAATTATATTTTTAATTTCATTTTCACAAATTCATTCAAAATTTGGTTCCAAAAATTTCACACTGTTTCTGTTATTTATTCTCATGATCTAAAATTTGTCAAATGAAATTCTGCTGCTATGAATTCATTTTCATTATAAAATAATTATAGTACAAAAAGCAGATGTGTGTAAGTGAAGCAAATTACATTACATTTTTTTGTGAGATTTTTTCATATCTTTGTATGTTATTAGTATTCTTGGTCATCTTTTTGTAATTCATTTTTTTAATTATCATTTCATTAAAGTTAACATTTTTTATGAAACAGTATATATTGAATTGACTTTGTATTTATTTTTATATTGCTTAAAAGACTAAACTAGAATTAACTTTGTGTAGTTTTCTACTCATAATATGCTATTAAGATTATAATCTTGATTATTTTCTTTAATATAAAGTAACTAATTATATTATATATTATAAGTTTTCCATGTTAAAATAATGAAGATAAAGTTCTTCATTATTTTAACATGGAAATCTTAGATTTTTATAATTTTATTTAAATTAACTTATTTTAAAATTATTGTTTTGCGCATTATATTGACATATTCTGGACACAATATGCATGTGTGTGTATACAGTGGTGTAACGTACATCCCCACCTCGCGGGGTTCTAGGGGGCCCAAAGCCTGACAATTGCCAAGTGCCTACCCTTTGTAAAATCCAACTTAGGGGCCCAAAACCTGATTTTTCAAGGGGTCCCAAATGTTCTCCATTATGCCACTGTATGTATATATACATACATAAAGAAAATAATATGAGCAGAAGCAAATTTATTACTGTTAATGATACATTTTATTTTATAGCTTATATATGTAAGAGCATATATGTATGTATACACAGTATAAATTTTAATATTTCTTTAAAAAATACTTTTTGTAAAGCATATATAATAAGCATCAATTTTATTGAAACTATACATGAAATTTTTTAAACAGAATCTGAAAAAAAAATCATATTTTTTAATTGGATACTAATAACATCACTTTATATTTATGTATGTATATATATAATATGCACTGGTATTTTTTATGTGATTGTAAAATACTATACAGAAGGCTGTAGAATTTTATTGTAAAATTATCCTTATTGCTTTTATGTACTGCATTAAAAGCCTATTATTTTAAAATTATTTTTCACTGTCATGGTTGGATTTTTCATAAAGCCAACCTAGTCCATGGCTTAGAACTGAAAAAGTAATTCAGAATAAGACAAAGTAATGCACAGTTTTCAGTTTTCATACATAATTTCAGTATTAAATTTTCAACTGTATTATTTCACAAATAAAATAATCAATGTTTAATTGAACAATATGTATTCAATTTGAGGAGGGGGGACAGAAAGGTGTAAATCTGGCCATGATCAATATTGATTTAAATATTATATTTATACTGCCTTATTCGCCACCAACTAAACTAGCAATGAAACCTCGAGTCAAATAAATGCCGGTTAGTAGAAACAAACCATTGGTTAAAACATTTCACCATGATTTTGTGAACTCCGGTTATCTCATCTGCAAATTTGCAACCTCATTGATCAAAAGTTCCTGGGACTTCACTTATTTTGCAAGCATAGTTAAATCTGACAAGCTTTGAGCCTGGTCAGGATTTTCAAAGTGAATTTGTGACTGTGAAATGAACGTATGACAATTAACTGGTGTTCTTGCATTGACTTCCAGTCCAGTTAACAGTGAATACTGTGGTTAAACAAGACGTGCACTAATGTGGTTTGAAATATTATACTTTTGGATTTATTCTTTAAAAAAACATGTACTGTTTTGTTTTCTGTTTTGAAATTTGTTTCTATTCATAATTTATTTTACTTTTTATAAGCTCATGCATCAGAGATGAAATATTCACTCCAATGATATTTTGTATATTGGTTTGATTTATGAACAAACAACTTTACATCTTTTTGTTTTTATATTGCCTGTGTTTGTGAGTAAGTAATTGATTAGTGGTTAAAATAGTTTGATGTAAAATCTTTTTTTTTAATTTCATGGCTTCTCGAACAAAATTGTACTTTTAATGAGACATGTCATTGTTTTCCATTTGAATCTCTACTTATATTCTACTTATATATGCATACTTCTGAAAGCAGATTGAATTAAAAAATTAAATGATTTTAATCAAAACTTATCTTATTGATTTCATATAATTTGAATTTTCAATATTTTATGACTTAAGTTTTGATAATATCTTACCTGAATCTCATTTTTCAAATGCTTTTTCCAAATTTTTTTTTTTTTTTTTTGGTGTATTTTTGTTTTGTTTTTATAACTAAACTACTTCCAAACTTGCTACACAAAAATATATTTCTATCTGAACTGAAAGAATAATGATTGTGATATGTTCCAACTAATAATGTTTGATTTTATCATTCCTTTTCTTTGTTATTAAAAACAATTAATGTTTTAAAATGTTTTACAGATTTTATTTTTTGTAATGTTGTTCTTATGATATTTGTTATTTAATAATATTTTGTTAATTAACTTGTTTTGAAACTGTTTCTTTTCATTTCCAAAGGAAATCAAATATTTTAACTTTATGAAAGATTGTTTTTAATGCAAAATATTTTTTAAATAAATGAATAATATTTTATCTCATGCTTTGTTGCCAGATTTTAAGTACAACTTTTATAAGTTTGGAAGAAAGTATTGTATACTTAAAACTGATTTCTTATGTGGCATTTATGGCGTCTGTATTTTTATTTATATCCTTTGTATTAATGTATTTTTAAAACCTGATGAAATGGTTTCTGAAGCTTAAGAAATATTTACATGTTTTAACATTATGAATATTTTGAAATTTCAATAGTTGTAACTATGAAATTGTTTTATTTAAATGGATCAGATCATATTCATAATTTTTAACTAATTATTTTTATATTTTTTATCAATATTTTTATAAAAATGTTAGATAAATTGAAATACATTATATAAGGAGCTTACAAGATGTTATTTGTTAAAAAATAAAGGATTTATATTTTTGTTTTGCTAATAAACTTTGTTGAATATATTTATTGGTTGTTATTCTTAACAAAATGTTATTTTTGAAACACGTACACTTATGTGTTTATTTAAAAAAATTATTATAATTTCTATTTTATTTATTATCTATATCACTCTCTTGTATTAAAATCTACATCAACTTGAGGCATGTATTTTAGTATCATGAGGATTCATATTTTTTTTAATTCAATTAATGTAATTCGATAAATTATTCATAAAACAATGTGCTTTGTTAACATTTTTCATGATTTTTTTATAATAATTAATTAAAGGAATTTTACTTAATTTTGGATTGATCCCATTTTATTAAGGATAGTTTTTATTTATACTAAATTTCTTTATTTCTAAAATGCTTCATTACCACATGAAGTTTAAATTGTCAGATTTGTTGTAAGTTTGATTTATGGTATAAAATATACAAATTTTACAATTTATTAAGTAATTTTAGTCAATTTTTTTAAATAAAATATTCAAATCAAGGAATTTATTTAGTGTTGATTAGAATGAGATGAATTGACAAAAGTAAACAAAATGATCAGGATGATTAGTAGCAAATTCAAATATGCCAATTATACCATTTTAAAGGAATATGGTACAATTTATAAAAAATCTTTGATTTAATGGCTTTCAGAAATGTATTATGTAAACCGTTTTTTTTTCCCCTCTAAATATCACAAAAAGCTAATTTAATTTTTTAAAGAAAAATTTCAAAACTCATGATGTGATTTTAAAATATACTTCTACAGTAACAGTGGAAGGTTTTTCAATAAGTATTTATAAAATATTTTTTTATGAATACTTATTGAAAAACCTTCCACTTTTGCTATGCGTAGTTTGATGTACTCATAAATCAAATTTCATGAGTGCATGTCAGTTACTGTAGAAGTATATTTTAAAATCATACATATTCATTTTTCTAAAAATGTATAAATTCTGAATATAACTATTGAAAAGAATAGACATAGCTTTGATTTAAAAATGCATACCAGCTTTTGTTACATGTTTCAAAAGCATTATACATCTTAACACAATAATAGCACTATACACAGAAAAAAATATGAAAGTATTGGACTCGATAGGAAAAAAAGGCTTAGCAATGAAGAAAAAATAATGGTTTTTTATTTGACCTTGGAATGTGAATAAAACAAACATAAAAGCTATCAAAGCTCTATATTTTTTTAACTTAAAGCTTTAAATTTTCTGAGGTTATAAAAAAAGAATAAATTTGGACTAAAAAATTTAATTTGATTCTTTTTGACCGATTTTTCAATTGAGTCATATTGTGTCCCATTAAATTAAAATTACCCTTTTTTTATTTTTAATATTGGATTGACCCATTGTATTATTGTTGATTAACTGAATAAATAAATAACTGAACTAGCATTTAAAGATTTTTTTATCTGCTTCAATGCACGTTTTAAAATAAAGTATTAAGTTCGATATTGTTAAAAGAACATTCTTACTAACTGATTTGAGCTTACTATGAAGCTGCTTTGTTGATTTATTTTAATTAATGTTACATTATATCTAAGTGAAACATAATTAACAATGAGCCTTGCAATTTTAAATTACTTAATTATGCTGTCATAATTAAAAATTAAGTGAAAATACAGTCGAAAACCTCTATATTGCGAATTTTTCTATATATAAAACTTTTTCCTGGAACCAAGAACATTTCACGATTCTCTTCGCAAAATAACCTCCTAATAGCGAAGTGCGGTTTCTATATAACTAACTTTTTCTCTTGTGATTCAATTTTTTTCTCCCTATTTTTGAAGTATTTCTGAACATTTCGAGTTATTCTCTCTCTTAGCACATTTTATGGTGGTCATAAATCTTGAACTGGTTTTACTAGGGGCCTAACTCGCCGAGAGCAACATAATTCTAGATATTTCATCCAAAAAGTGCAACTTTTAACCCCATTGTCCAGTTCACTGGAAACATCTTCGATATCCCTTTTCACCCTCAGTGGAGTCTCGTGTCCTTGAACTAGTCTTCGTTCATTTATAGTATTGATCAATCGTACTGGTAACTTCGTTTCTTGTAGCTCTAAAATGTCGAAACACAAGTGCTCGAGCATCAAAGAAAAAAAAAGTTTAATTCTTCAGGAAGTGGATAAAGGCGTCAAGAAACCTTTCTTGCAGATTTTCTTTCTTTTTTTTTTATAGGTAAGATATATAAAATAGATATTAATTTACAAAAAGGTGTGAATAATAATTTTGTTAATATATATAGTGTTTATGAATTTAAAATTTGTTTTATATGGTTTATAAAGAAAATTGAAAGATGAACCTCTATATAATGAATTTTCCGTAAAACGAACTTTTTTTCGGGATTTAGCGACTTTGTTATATAGAGGTCCGATTATATATTTAATAAAATAAAATGTATTTTTATTAAATTACTGCAATTAACTAAAAAATTCTTTAGAAAGAATGTTCTTTTAACGGTATTTAGTGAACAGAACAGAATTTTTGCGCAGTACATTTTAGCTTACTTAAAACAACTAAACATGTTCGATTTCTAAAAAAAAATGTGTGTGAACTAGTGGCGTATCTACCACCGTATCAAAGATACGGGTTTCCCAAGCTATAGGCTATAAACCCCAACACGTGCAAACAAAAAAAAATCGTAAAATATTTAGAGGATTCCCACGGAATTTTCGGTACAGGTCCCACTCAGGACTAGCTACGCCAGTGATATGGACACACACGTAGCAAATTCAATCATGTATCTTATTTCTTTTTAAATTTATTCTCATATAGGCTATTTAATTTAAAGGAAAAAAACATTTACATTTATCAAAAAAAATTTCTATGTTACTGCTGTGATGTGGATCTGCATTGAAGTACATAGAGATTAATATAAGAGAAACTTCATACAGTGAAGCATTTGATAATGACTCTTTGACATAAAGTATTTCATGTATGTAAAACTTGTGTTACTATTCGTCAAAAATATGAGAGCTTATTTTGAATAATAAGTCATATATAGAAAACATTATAGTTGCTTTCTTTGTACAAAAGAAGTAAAAAAAATACTTAATTTATATTACATATAATACTTAA
>BMAV01013861.1:0-35611 GCA_019973955.1 Trichonephila inaurata madagascariensis
TTTGTTTAATTTCCCCTAAAAATTTTCTTAATGTTGTCCTTTAGGACATTCGACTTTTCATGGGTAACTTTTTTTTTTTTTTGCCACTTTTAATTAACAAGACTTTTGTTTTAGTGTCATTTTTTAAGCAAACAGTTGTCACAAGAAATTAGAAAATGATTATTAATAATCAATTTTATAATTTCAAATCCAGGGGAAATTATTATTACAAAGTGATGAATGTTTGCTTTTATAATAAATTTTACATCAGATACATTTCCATTTTTCCATAAAAATTTCTTCAGTTTGTCAATCATTCTATTAATTTACGAGGTACGGAAAGAAACAATTGAAAGAATAAAATGTTGAAACGTTTATACCATTTTGAATGTTTTTCTTATATAATGAATGTACATAACGAAGATTTGAAATCTATTTTATTATTTGAAATTCTAAGAGTATTTATTGCTATATATATATAATGAATGTGAGCTTTAGCATACACATAAGATGATTCTAAACTAGTGAAGAAACAGTATCATGTACTTTGGCGGCGACTTCAGTAGCGATTTCGATAAAGATGAAGGATTGAGATTAGTACAATTTTTAAAATCGGAGCTTAATTTAGATTTTGTTACTGGTAGAGCACTGGGAACGACTACATATGACACAACCATTGATGCAACGTTTTCACGATTCGTAAATCGCACATTTACCGACGTTCACATATCATACTTAAGTTGCCAAAAGCCTCTTGTCACGGGTAATAATAATGGAGAGAGTATTAATGTAATAAATACTCAAAGTAATATTAATAGTGAAGTAAATCAACCTTCTTAACAGTGTACTCATATACTACGAGTAACATTTATGTAACATAATTGAGGTGTATTACTTTGTGTATATATATATATATTTATGGAATAAATATGAAAAATGTGAATAGAATAAAGAAAATACATGTATGCTTTCAGTATTTTATAAGATGCATTTACTTGCCCTGTTTGCCAACTATATATATAATCAAAGACAACTTTTACTTAAGGTAAACTCAGTCATGCGCCAGGAGCAGCTTTTTTAATTCGCCATGTCAGGATGTGTTTTAGCTGAAGTTGGTTTTATCCTGAAAAACACCAGAACGATTTTCAGTGGTAGAAATTATATTAATTTTACAATTTAAAGGTTCAATTCAAGTTCCTCATTCCACATTACATATAGCTCATATATTTGTTGAAATTTTTGATTCAAATTTGTTTTCTTACAGACGGTCATGTCTGAGATTGTCTCAGCTTCAGTTTCTTTTATCAGGAAGGAGGGCAGAATGATTCCCATTATTTTATGTATTTTTTGGTAGAATTTATATGAATGTTGCCAGTTAAAAGTTGGATTCCAGTTCCTTGCTTCGAAACGCATGTAGATTACGCAATTCTTGAAAACTTTTTTCTAACTTTTTTTTTTCTATTAATGCCATTTTTGAAATTGGATCACCTCTGAAGTTTCTTTTATCCTGTAGAACAGCATAACAATTTTTAGTGGTATTTCTATTAGTAGAAATCATCAGAAATTAGTATCAGTAGAAATTATATTAATTTTGCAAATTAAAGGTCTTATTTGAGTTCTTTCCTGCAATTTTTAAACTCTATTCCCAATTATTAACATTTTAATGAATTAAAACTATTACCTCTATCATTTATTTATACAGCAATATACATTACTTAAAGACATATGAAAAGTAAAAGAAAATTTTTTCTTACTCTAAGAATTCTTCAAATATATATTTGTTAACACTTTGAAAAATAGCAAATTATATAAATATTAGCCTTTTTTATAAATAAAATATTTATAATACAAATTTCATTGAATATTTTCTTTTGAAAAGGTAGTGGTTCATTCATTAGTGTTGCATTCAGAAGTGCCCCGGGCCTGACAAGGCCCCTTAATTTTATCCAAGTAAAGGAACGTTTTTATTTTATTAACATAGCACTTAAAAATGAGAGTTCTACATCACAAAAGTGAGGGGACCATAAAAGATTAATGAACAACCCTTTCTACACAGTGGGCTTCCATAGCACAAGGACGAACGCCTACCGCAGCCATTGGGCAAGGTAAACACCATCTGAGAATGCATCTAATATTCAAAATATTGAAGTAGGAGAAAATATTAGTAGTATAATTACTTTACAAGACTAGCAAATATGTTAAAAATAACTTAAAATCATCAAATTTTCCAGAAATTTTAATTTTAATGCTATTATACTTGCTACTACAATAATTTTATATAAGATAGCTCTGTCTCTAAAATTCAAATAGTAAATTTTTACTTTTTGATAATGTTATAAACACAACACTTCGGAGATGACAGTTTTTCAGAGGGCACTAATCTAATTTCTGCAAGTGTTGTCAAGCTTTTTTATCTGTTCTATCAGAATTACAATTATTTGTGCATGTCAATCCTTTTCTACAATTGATGTTCATTAATAAATGTGAATAAAACTTAAATGATATATATATATATTGATGCTACAACTGTGATTTTGACAAGATAAAATCATTATAAAGACTTTTTAGAATTATTAAAGAACATCAAAAAATCAAAAAGGTGATTAGTGTGATTAAAATTTTTCATTAAATATAATTAAGTACACAAACATCATTTTTCCAATTTATATAAATAAAAACTTTGAATAATTGATTATTTAAATCAATCAATATATGCTCTAACAGAGTTGGAAATAAAAAAAAACATCAATAAATAGGTAAGCACAATTTTTAATGAAAAAGGAAAATGAGACACAGCTTGCATCACAAGTAGGAAATTTACAAATATTAAGAAATTCAACAAAACATTGCTATATATCTTGTAAATTACAAGTCCTTTTTTTTACTGGCAACAAGCTCTCTTAAATTTTCTTCACTATCTTTCATACTTCTTTCCAAATAAGCTTTACTAGTCTGAAAAAATAAATTACAAAATTAAACATATATATATATATATATACAGTAAAACCTGCTTTTGAATGGTCTTTTTTTTATGCAATTTTATTTTTGTACAATTTGTTTTGTGTGATTTTATTTTTGTGCCATCTTTTTTTTTAATGTGGTCTATGAATTTCATTGTGGCTTTGGCACCACTGTAAAGTTTTTTATCAATGTACACATCAAGACGCTCTGTTCCTTTGTTAGTCTCTCGACAATGCACGTTCAATTGCTTTCTCTCAACACGCTAGCAGGATGCACTTGACTGAAGACGAAACTTTAGATGACAGTGGCATTATCAATAATTTGATAGATTATGAAGACTAAAGGCATCAAACTCAAACTTGGGCCAAACAAACAAGGTTTAACAATAAGTGGGTCCCAAAATAATCAATATTCATTGAAATGTAGGCTCTATTTGGAATAATACATTATTATTTTTTATTGTGTGCAGATATATTGACCAAATCACAAAAATATTAGTTGCGTTCTGCATGTGGCCCACAGGCTGCGAGTTTGACACCCCTGATGAAGACTGACAAGAACCTGATTCTTTGAGTGAGGATAAAACATATACAAGAATCCAGTTTTTCAACAAATCGGAAAAACATTTTCTTAAAATAAATATCAGTTCCAAAAAGAGTTTGAAATTCCAAAACGAGCTTCAATCATGCATATCTGATCATTGGGAGGTTTACATGCAACTGACCAACCAAACATCGTCACAAAAACTAAATCTTACTTCATGGTGCCAAAAAATAAATCAATTGTAACTGTATCTTCAAGTGATGAAAGCGATTTTGAGCTAATTCACTACAGGAAGATGCGCACTTTCAAGTACAAAGAGTAGCAGTGCATTTTGAAAACTTGTCCATACATGCAATAAGAAATAAATGTTTCCATGTGTAATTTAATTATTTATTTTGTTTGGAAATACTTTCTCATAAATCAAGTGCAACTCTTTTTTAATGCTGCCCCTCTCAGCCATAAAAAATTTGTAGAATATTGACAAAGTTGTTATATGTAAGTATTTATGAAATTTTCAAATATTTTTTTGTGCAGTTTCTTTTTATGTAGTCTTTATCTACAGCACAAAAAACAGGTTTTACTGTATTCCTTTTAAAAAATGTACACATTTATAGATTAGCAATGTTTAATAAGAATGAAATAATTCACTTTCTCATACAACAAAAAATTATAATTTTTTTTAAATAAACATACAAGAAAAATGTTTTAATAGATTTTTGTTGTTGGAATTAAAAAAATATTCATAATTTAACTTGTTTTAAATATTTATATATCAAACCCTAACCTTAATATATATATATACCCTCCAGAAACTTTTCCCAAAAAGTTTTGCCATATTTAACTACATTTCCATCTCTATACCCTCTTTTTTTCAATACTTTGGTGACAAAATATATTTATACATCAGCCCCAGCAAAGGAAAAAAGTAAGCATACATTGATATCTTCATTTTTTTAGAAAAAATTACTAATATATCCAAAAAAGTCTTGATTTTATGCAAGTATATTATTATATGCAATTGTTTCAGATGACTAATACTTCATTGGTATTTCCTTTCTTACCCAACAAATATGCAATTTACGTAATTCTGATCTAAGCCACACTAAATATCATTTTTGATGTTCTGTTAATTTGATAGAGTTAAAACTTTGTACACTATAAAAAGTAATAAAACTTTATGCAAAAAATTATATTATAATTAGTAAATCATTTAACTTCCTAGTTTTACAAAATTTAGCTATTTAAATTGATAAAAAAATTTTAATGTATAAAAAATTAAGCATGCTCTACAACTTTATGTCTATCAAATACTCTATATTTAATAAAACTCAGTATCACAATATTGCTAGTAAAGTTCTAAGCATTTATCTATAAAGATCAATAATTCACACAGTAAATATGTAATGCATTTAAATGGACAAACATAAAACTGATAGTTTCATTATATTAAAAATCACTTAAACTCAACAGAGCTGGAAATATTTTAAAATATTAAGAACTGTCTCCACAAAACTAATGAATTTTAAATTTTTCAAAAAAATCTTTTGTTAATAATTTGGACTAGTAAACAAGTCAGTTTTGCTTCCTTTTAAAAGTTCATTAGCATTTATTTTAGAAAGAAAATTGGTACTTATGAATTATAAATCAGTGACCTTTGGCAAATTTAACAACTGTCCTCATCGATAGTATAAAATAAGCTGCCATATCTTATAAGATCTTTAATAATAAGTCACTTCCATGGGGCTTAAATGGAAATCCTGGAAAATTCACTGGATTAAAAAACAATACTGTTTATTGATCTAAAAACAGAAAGGGTGTGAATCTTCATCATAACACCGCCAGACTACACGTGGCATGAAACACTGTATAAAAAATTGCAGAGTTAGGTTGAGAAATTTATCTTAGCCAGATATACTCTTCATATTGCACCATTTGACTAATAACTGTTCAGGTCCCTTCAAAACTGTCTTGATGGAAATAAATATAAAATTATGTGAGGGTGACCAAATGGCAGTAGAAGAATACATTGTCACCAAAACAAAGAACTTCTTTTTCAGGGAGTTAGATAAGCTGCCAGAACGCTGGCAGACAATTGTAACTAATGAAGGACATTATATTTTAGATAAAATTTTAAATAAAAAGTGAAAAAATGTTTTTCTTCTTTAGAAAAAAATGACAGAATTTTCCCTTACATCTAAGATAATATTATAAATAATAATATATATATATATTGAAATTAAAATTTATCCTAAATATTTTTCCTATTTAAAAAAAATTAATTATGATCCTTTAATAAAGGCCACATTCAAGCCAGATTCCCTCCTTGCCTTTAATTACAACTTAGAAAGCTTTAAGAGCACATCAGGTGTTCTTATATGATAAGAGCAACTCAAAAGGAAATTTCAGTCTTTTTAAAGTTATGTTTAACAATAATAGCCTTCTAAGTAAATAAAACAACATATATTAAACTAATCAATATAAGGCAAGCATATGACCTTGGCCTTGGTAAAAATCAAACACTGACAGCTTCAGCATTACAAGGTTGAAGATTGTTAGAACACAGAAAATTTGATTTTAAATGATGTAATTAAATAATTTACTCAATAGGAATTACCCTATATATATTAAAAATAGACCATTTAATAAATGAGACCTATATTTTCCCTTCACAGCTTTTTAACCCTCAAAATGAATTACTAAATGGAACTTTATTAGCACATATTGAGAATTATATAAGATATTAAAATGAAATAGTCCTAATCCGCTTGATTCTGTCGAGGTATCAATTTTTCGTTGCATGTAATCAATATTATTCTGAACTTGTCACGAAACCTAAAATTGTTTTTAGAATATTATATATTCATGTTAAATAAATTCATATAAACTTTGACATTTATGTTTTTAATTCAAAGGATATATTTAAAAGGTAATATAGAAATTGTTAAATAAAAAATTTAAAATATAAACAATAAATCCACCAATGTTGGAAAATCAAACTCAGTCTTCTATAAAAGTTTTGCAATTTAAGACAAAATTCATTCAATTAAAAATGTGTAAACTAATATTACATGCATATTTATGAAAACTTATATAGTAATTTAAAACATCAGAAGTTCCAAATGTTTAGAAACTATATTTTCTCAATGCTGCTTTTAACTCCTCAAAAATGAGAATTATAAATGGATATTATCTTTTTTCACTCATAACACAAATTATTCTTGATTGAGTTATTTATATACATATTAAAATGGAATAATTACCTCTAAATCTTTGATCTTTGTACGAGAGGTATCAATTTTTTCAGTTAGCATTTTAACAATATCATCTGAACTTGTCAACAGAAACCTAAACAAATGTTTTAGAAATTATTATCATAAAGAATAATATAATCATATCATAATAAACACGACATTTATGTTAATGCAAATGATCATATACCTGGTAATCTGAAATTTGTTAAGAATAAAATAGAATTCTTATGGAGACACATATAAAATAAAACAAAAAATCTTTTGGGAAAAACCTGCTTCATTTTTTTCTTAACACAGCACTTTTTTTTTCAATTTAAATGTTCTTTTTCTTTTTTTTTAAAAAAATTTCTTTTATCTCAATATTTAATGAATATGAATAAAATGTTTTTCTAAGCATTAATGTAAAAAATCCTTTTCTTGTTAATACACATGCATTCATTCTAATTTTATAAAAGATTTTAAATATTTTATATATAAAAATTTTAATATAAAATATTAATTATATTTATATTTAATTATTATTTATATTTAAATATAAAAATTTATAAGTTTTAGAAAAAAGATTACTTTGATTTATACAAGAGTAAAGTAATGAATAAAATTTAGAAATTTCATTTGTGGGGGGATGTAATTTTTAATTGAAAACCAACAATACCAGAGAAATTACCTATGAAAAATATTTTAATTTTTCTGTAAATAATGATTCACACGAAATTAAGCAAAAAAGCACAGTATTAAGATAAAAGATAAGCAGAAAGGGTCAATCTACAGAATATATACTATTCGAACAACATGAAATATCTTATTACCTGTGCTGCTTCTCTTCCTTGTTTAAGACAGAGAATACAACAGCATTTTCAAGCTCAAATAAAATATCTTATAGATATTTTAGATAACAAAAATTACACAATGCATACTTATTAAACTTGTATTAAAGTCGAATAAGACATCAAAATTTTCAAATGTTTAGAAGCCATATTTTGACAATGCTCTGTTCTTTTCTAAAAATTCAGTAAACATAAATGGATATTTCATTATTCACCAAACTGCCAAAAACTACTTTGAAAATGTTTTTGATGTGACACCCAAAAACAGAAATATGGCATCCAGAAATTACAAGCTAACAATAAGTTCCGAGAAAGCATATATAAATATTTCAAAATACTAAAAAGTTAATAAAGTTTTATTTGTTTTTGAAATGTTAAAAATCGTTTAAAATTGTGAATAACTCATTTTAATAATGTGTGAGAAAAAGTATTAAAACATAGTAACATAAGCCAGAAAAATTTACATTATTTATCATTAAATAGTATACTTTCAAGATCTTTATGAAGCTTTGATAAATGTTAAGAAAAAATGAAATTTCAGAAAGTGGCATGCAGTTTGTTTATAATAGTTATTGTCCATTAGGAAGTTTTAAATAGTCTACATATTTGTTCATATTCCATGGACCAAAATTTTGTAAATAATATAGGTACTTTATTATAAAATATACTTAAAAATGTTATTTTTAAGTCAAAAAAATAAATTAGCTATGCATGTTTCAAAAATAAAATTTTTCTTTAGAAAAAATATTTCTTAGTACATATAAAAAGTTAAAACATAACTTGTGTAGTTAAAAATTGTCTATTATAACTTTCTTAATAAGTTCTTTAAACACAAATACTAAAAATTAGCCTTATCATCATGGTATCATCATTAAACTGAAATTTATAACTATTCAGAGTTTAAAAAAAATGCAGAAGTCAGAGGAAAGATCACATTATCTCATAAAAGAAGGTATTTTAAGTCTACTTGAAATGAACGGTGATATCTTTTTCACACACTACTTTATTAATTAATCTAAATATGAATATACTAAATTGGAATATGAGTATCTTAAAATACAGTTTCTTACATTCTTCCAACACCATTATACATGTTGGTGTCTGAAGGATAAGATTTGATCTCTTGTTGGGTCAGCTGAGCATGCTGAATAGTTTTCGACAATGAGTCAATTTGTAAATCGGCTAATTTCAATTTTTGAGTTGTGTCCAGCACTTTGGCTTGTAATTCTTGAAAGGCCTGAAAAATGACAGATCATGTTAAGTCATTTGATGAACATATTGATAAAAAAAACATTACACTAATTTATTATTAACTTTAAACATAGTATTCAAAAATAAAATTGTAAGACGATAATAAGCTATTGAAAACATCAGTCAAAAAAATATATATATTAGGAAGGACATCGAGACAAATCTATATAAAAACTGATTATTCCAATTAAGAAAAATGCAAAATTTTTTACAAAAACAAGTGATTATTTTACACATAAATATTTCATTGAGTGGACTGGGTGGCATGGTTGGTTCGTTGCTGGCCTTCTGCACCAAGGTTGTGGGTTCACCCAGCCCAAGTCAGTGGATTTTCATGATGCTGAAAATCGATAGCAGACATGTCAATGATTAAATACAGAATGTAAAAGATCCCTAGAGTGTCTGTTATGACAAGGATGCTCTCAGAAAAATTAAATCCTAGTGCAGGTTTGCATCATCAAGAGTTCAGGTGCCTCCCTCTGGGGAGGAAACTGGGCATCAAAATTACCTGTGGCGATTGGTACCGCCGGTTAAAGTGTAGAACAAGGGGCCACTTGGGGCAGTCCTTTTTTTTTAAGTCACTAAAAGTGGTCACAAGCTACTTTTCAAATTATTTATTATTTATTTTAGAATTAATTCAATCTCACCATGACATTTAGATAAAAATCGCCAAATCAAAAAGTGGCCCCCTCCCCATACTACACTTAAGTCGTATCCGCCTATACTGTGCCACAATAAAAAGAGATACCAGTTTCCGGGGAATGTTCTAGGTCTGCAATGGTAAAACACCAATCAGCAGCCCATTAGAAATAAAAAAATATTTCAATGAAATATTTGACTGAATTTAATGAACATTTAAATAGAAACATACTGATTACTCATGAAGTATGGATCACATTATGCTTAAGTTATAATTACAGGTTATTGTTAAAAGTTAAATGCATGTATAATTCGAGTTGATAGACTACCAAAAATACTTTTTATAAGTTAGTATAGCATTGAGAACTCAAATGTTCCTTTTCGTAGTTCTGTTTGATAAAACTAATTTAAGAAATAAATTAAATCAAGAACTAAGAAACAAATTTTTCTAAAAAATGCACTTAAGCCTCTAGAAATGAATTTTTAGATACAAACTATAAAGCTTTGCTAATACAGTGTATTTACAAACTATTTAGAAGACACACAACAGCAATGCTGTTAAGCATAATAAGCACTTGACATATTTTATAAGAAATGTAGTTCAGTACTGACACTAAAGCACTCAAACATATTCAGTATTAAATATTCATTGGGATAATGATTATTTTCAGTACTTACCTATTATTATATCAAACAAAATCAACAAACCAAGAGCCGTATCATGCAGCCAACAGTAGTGGGAAATGTTACCGAACACATCCTATTTGAAACCACTGACTTTTGGCACCAAATTAGGCCAACAATTCATTTCTCAAGCATGCACTTTTTGCAAGCAAAAACTGGACAGATTTAAAGTATAAAGTAACATTTCATAAACTATGGAATTTTGCCAAAGTAATACATATAAGAATATTGAGTACTTATGTATTATCGTAACCTACTGGCAACATTATATGAAATGAAGCACATGGTTGTCAATTCAGCTGCGTATAACATATAGAAAAACCGGGTTTCCAACTTGGTGAGTTATTAACAGAGTTTGGCGATTTTTGCAATAATATGTATGTACCGAATATTTAAATAAATCAGTTTAATCACAATAAACTATAAATAGAAAAAAAAAATGGATTTTGATAAAACAAATGAAAATGCTGATGTAATCAAGTGAAATCTCAATTAACTATATCATTAGAAATAGGAGAAAAAGTACTAACTTTACTCAGAAAAGAAATCTTTTAACATCAGGGGGTACCCACATAATGGGATTCTTACAAAATTGCCATTCAAGGCCACCAATTGCATACTCTTACTCATCCAACATACTTTCGAACATTCACCTGCATTTATATACAAATAAAGCACCTTTTGCATGCCTTTTTCATTCAATAAAACAAAACAAAAATATTAGTGGAATCATTTATTTAACCATGGTACTATTGAATTTGCTTCCCACAAAATACTGAAAGACATTAGAAATTATTAGAAATAGATTGACCATTGAAACAAAAAAATACAAAATCAGTCTTTAATCTAAAAGGAGAAAACTGACTCACTCATCATGATATCTCTGGAACTATTAAGCCTACAGACTTGAAATTTGGTAGGCATGTTCCTTTGGTAGGAAGAACAGATTTTGTGAAAAGCAACCCCCAAGGGGTATTGTGGGGACTAAGGGGTGTTATAGATAATTACTTCCTTTTTAGCTATTAGAAGTAGCCTTGAAGTTGTTAAACAGATTCCTTTCATGGAGTAGAGATCCTCTACAAAATGGTTTTTGCGAAAATCACCCCTAAGTGGTATTACGAGAAATTAAGGGCATAATCGATATAGATAAGTACTCTCGTATTAACTATTAGATCTACACACTTAAATTTTGTTAGTCAGATTCTTTTCATGATTTAAAGATACGCTACAAAAAAGGTTTTGCGAAAATCAAACCATAAAGGGGGTGCGAGGAATTGAGGGGTGTTGGAGATAAAGATATTTCCATTTTTGAATTATTAGACCTACAGACTTGAAATTTGGTACACAGGTTCTTTACATGTGGAATTGAGACTCACTACAAAAAGAGTTTTGAGGAAATCGATCCTTATGGGGATTGTGAGGGATCAGGGGCATGATAAATAACTAATTCTGGTTTTGAGAACTACAGACTTGAAACTTGGCAGCAGATTCTTTTCATGAAGTAAAGATCTACTAGGGGAGATCTGTATACCTAGGGACACCCCATTTTATTTGAATAATATTTAGTTCTAAGTTTTATAACTCAGTTGGGTGCGTGATAACACCAATTCCTACTTTGGCATTCATTTTGAAATTTTGCAAAAGAAAGCTGTGGTAAGTTATAAATGAAAAATAGTTTTACATGGTCTTAAGTAAAATTTTGCAGTTCATCCCTTTTTATTGTTGTACAAAGATGTCAGATATTTTTCTTTGAATTCTAGTACATAATTTTGTTTGTAACTTTAAGTACTAAATTAGATTTTAAATAAATCCTCTCTCCATCTGGATTATTCTACAGAAGACATTTTATAAGATAATACCTAGTCTTGTACCTAGGGCCACATAGTTGCCTTGTACCTAGGTACAATTGCAATTAATATTCTTTGTTATTATTTCATTAAAACAAGTTTTTATAATATAAGGAGGAAAGTGGCCTTAATTATCTGAACCATTTTGATTTAGTCCAGTTTTTTTATTATAACTGGATGTTATTTAAATGAGAGGAGTGTATATTTTCTGAAACTTTCAATATGCTTGATTTATAAAAAATATGTTTGCTACCATTATTGTTATTATTCAGGATTATCATTTTGTTACACAAACATAAGAATTCATTTAATAAAAAAAAATTCTTTATAATTATAAAAACAGAAGCATAATTCGAAATAATTTCTAATAAGCATAATTCTCGAAGTAAATCCAACAGAGATGGCCTGAAAACCAGGGAGAGGTAGAATCTTGACTGACACTCCAGAAAAGGAAGAAATCAAAAGTATCATGCTATTAAAATTGTCAAAAAAAAGAAAAGAAAAAAAAACTTGTGAAAAAACCTGAGTTTGAAATTAAAGAAACTTCATACAAAAAATCATCAGATATTGAAGATTCTCCTTCCACTGATGATGCAAATTCTAAAAACAGGAGCTGATGTAAGAAATACAATTGAAAAAGGGGGGATTTTTGTTTAACAAAAATTCAAGGCAAAGAAACTGAACATTTTTATGTGGTAGAAATAATAGATGTTAAAGAACACTATAGCGTTAAATTTCTGAAGAATATTGCTCGTTCAAATAAGTTTCTTTATGATAAAGAAGAAACATTGTGACAACAGAAATATTGTGTTTAAATAGCCCAAACCACAATCTGTTGGTGCTTCAGAGCAACAATGTATGCAGTTCACTCTTGTAACCAGTTTTTTAAATTATAATGTTGAATGAAAATGCGTGTAATTCGTTAATAATTTGGTGCATTGCAAATTAAATAGTTGCATGATAAATCAATATGTTAGCTAATATTAATTTTTTTATTAAATTCATGTGTGTATGTTTGTTTTTATTGATTACAGAGCAAAACCTAAGTTTTAGGGAAAGGCCCTAAGTACAATGACATCATTGTACCTAGGGCCATTTTTGAATTTTTTTAAAAACTTTTTATTTCACAAAATTTATTATTTTAAGTACTTATATTAACTCCTATTGCATGGTAGTTAGTGTAATGATGAAAGTATATCAGTTTCATATTTTTAAAGAGGCCAGTGGCTCTGTTTTCGTGCATTGAAAAAAAGTGGCCCTAGGTACACAGGTCTCCCCAACATAACAAGTTTTGTGCAAATCGAACCATAAGGGAGGTTGGAGGAGGTTAAGAGATGTTGGAGATAATCTCACTTCTGGAGTAATAATGTATTTCATGGAGTAGAGCTCTTCTAAGAACAGGTTTTGCAAAAATCATCCCAAAAACAGGGGGCAGTGAGAGGGGTTCAGGGGTGTTATAGACAAAAATTCCTGTTTTTTAACTGTTAGAAGCATATACATAAAATTTTATAAGCATGTTTCTTTTGCTGAAAATCTGCTAAGAGTAGATTTTACTAAAATTGACTCCTATAGGGGTGAGTGGAGAATTACTGGGGCATATTGATAAAAAAAAATGGAACTAGTTTGTTATCCGGGGTAATGGCACCAAGCAGCGCTTCTTGTTGCTGGAATGGAATCCAATATGGCAGCCTAGCAGTAGATTAATGATACACAATAATTTTAAAGAAATGTATTTCAAATGAAGGATATAGGAAGAATTGAGAATAACCTAGATCAATCAATAAATAATGAATATCAATTTTATACAATAAAAAGTACATGTACTAATAATAGTATTATATATAGCAGCATATAATAATCTTATATATTTTATCATAATTATATATAATATTCACATAGTATGATTTAATAACAATTATTAGAAATAATAATCATATAATATAATTTAATAGTAATTATAAATTATTAAAATAATGCAGTAGAATATATGTATTACATAATTATAAATAACAGCATAATTATAAATAAGTAACAGAATAGCTATAAATAAACAAAAATAGTTATAAATAAATAACATAATAATTATAAATAAATAACAACAATAATTATAAATAAATAACAATATTAATTATAAATAAATCATAAAATATGTAATAATATTTATAAATAAATATTAAAAGAAACAATTATAAATAATGAATATTATATGATTATTACATATACTAATAGTTGCATTTTTACATTACATTATTAATAAAATAATTAAATAATATATATTAAAATTAATAATGAATATCAATTACAAAGTACTGAAAGCTTGCAATATAAAACTTGCACTGCAAGTTCCTACAACGAATTTCATCGAACAAAGAACGTAAAAAAAAAAACATTTTCAAAACGAGCATAAAACAAAAATAAATGATTTATAGCAATAATTAAAAGCACAACACTTATTCTTTTAAGAAAAAAATATTCAGTACTCACTCATATTAGAAATATCCATATTCAAAAATAGCACATAATAAAAAAGAAGAAAATTACACTGAAAGTGGCTAATTTTTTAAAAATCGTCTGAAATTAATAGGGTTACCATGGAAAAACCAATAAAAGTTATTTCTAATATACGTTATCCCCATGGCAACCACATCGTAATGTTATTGCCCATCTTGGCGAACATAAACAACAACTTGGCGCTATTACCCCGGATATCAAACTAGCACTGAAAAAATATTCCTCATTTTTGAACTACTAAACCTACAATGATGAAATTTGGTGTGCATGTTTCGTTTGTTGAATTGAAATTTGTTACAAATGGGTCTCATGGAAATCTACCCTCAAACAGGGCTATGGGGTTACTGATAAAAAAAATTTTCTGTTATTGAAATGTTAGATTTTGATTTTAAATTTGGCAAGCATGTTTATTTTGTTGAGTATAGATCCACTAAAAATTGGTTTTGTGAAAATCCACTTTGGGAGAAGGTTTTATGTGGGCCTAAAAGATCATTCTACTTCAGTTTCAGATATTATTTTAGAAGTCCAGTCCTTTTTTAAATCAAGAGGTTGAGTTAGAATAATGTTTTTTAATACAATCAAATGGTTAATACTGGAACATAGATATCAATAATTTATACATATATAAACAGTATATATTCACATAACATGAAATATGCAGCGAAATAGGCAGGTAACAGCTAGTAAGGTTATATTTTTCCTTCTGGTCTTGCTAAATAGGCAAATGTATTTTCCTTTAATTGGTGATATTTTTATTTTGGAGTAATCAATGGAGTTCAACATTAAAAGTTCAAACATTATATTGATTGACTTAAACATTACTTCTAATTCTGGACAATTATTCTACTCATTTTAGATGTTAAAAATTACTAATTTTGCCAAGGGTCATCCTAAACACTTTAAAATAGAAACAGCACTCCTCATAGCATGTACTCCTATGATTGAATTAATTAAGCATAACATAGAATACATTCCAAAAGAAATAGGTTTTTTTCATGCTAAAAATGCCATTTGTAATTTTATACGTAATCTTTAGTTTTCAGTAATTATTTTATAAAACAATGTTTGTTTTTCTTTGTTCCTGTGTGTTTTGTTTAGTTAGTTTAGGATGTGCCATAAACTTTTTCTGTACTTCTTTTTATTCAACGTTTCTCCTCTTAGAATACTATAAAAAATTATTACCTCCTTTAAGTTATGGTATACATTTAATAAAAAATCTCTAACAATGGTTTTAGAAAATTTTGGGGTTTTATTATAATTATTATACAAAACAAACCAGTTTTGTGCTCAAGATACATAAAGCTTCATTTTTTAGAAAAATTTAAAATTCAGGGAAGTGATTGTAAAATGCTACTTCTCCAATGGCCATAACACAGTTTTTGTGCTCAAGATACCATAAAAAGCTAATCATTTTTTTTTTAAGAAAAATTTAAAAATTCATGAAGTGATTGTAAAATGCTACTTCTCCAATGGCCATTTACGTACATACATGAAATTTTATTTATACATCGAACTAGTATAACAAAAGTTGGTCTGGGTTTTGTGAAACTTATTTTGTCGGTACTGACATATTATTGCAACAATTGTCACCATTCAAAATAACTCGTCAAGTTGGCAACCCCAATTTTGCATGTGTCATACATGCACTGAATTGGCAATCATGTGCTTCATTTCATATAATGTCACCAATAAATGGCATGTTTATGTTATTGAGATGAAAATAACAAGCACAAAAATTATAATCCGATTTTTTTTATTTTAAAGTTTTCAAATTTTGTGTGATCAAATATATATATATATATAAATCAAGGCTAAAAAGTTTTATTTGATTTGGTGACTCATTTTTCTCAACTTAATCAATTGTACGGTGCTTACGTATTATCACAACCTATTGGCGAACATTATATGAACAAAGGACATAATTGCCGATTCAGCAATTATGACACATACAAAATTTGGTTGCCACTGTAGTGTCTGACTACTGGTTGGGGGTAGATTCTTTAAGAGTTGGCGACATTCCCGTACCTGCGGGGAAGAGGTTACTGTGTTTTGATGAGAAGGTGATTGACCCTCAAGCGAGACGGTCAGGGCAAGAGAAAGTCTCTTGTGTTTTCGGAAGCATGGAGCATTTGACCGGGATTTGGTGTTAAGGAAAGCAAGTTAATTTGATTGAGAACTGATGCATGGCACGTGGTTTGCAATACGAAAAATAGAGTTTCTTGGGAGAGGTTTTAACACGAAGGACTGTGCTTTGTTTGATTGTAGCGATAATCAAAATAATTGTATTTGAATTGATTGATTTAAGAAATAGTTTAGAAAGTAATAGCAAGTTATGACAATCACCTTGGCGAGTTAATTTGAATGATGGCAATTGTTAGGATAATATGGACCAATTGTATTGTGTCCTCTACATTAAAGAAAAAAACAAACTCAGAAAACTTACAATGGATCTAAAAGTACTGAGGGGAGAAACATGACCAAATGGTTACCTTTCTGGGCACTTGCGTATTAGCGTCAAAGCAGCAAAATTTGTGCCAAGTAAATCACACCATGATATCAAAACAACAAAGATTCTTCTGTGTCTTGTTTAAAGAAAAATGATTCTCATGGTGCAATCTTGGCTGCAGTAACACTAATACGTAAGTAACCTTTTCTGTTTTGGGGAAACGTTGAACAGTTAAACTCTCTTGCCAAATTAAACACTAAACACAAAACACAAAATAAGGTTGTTGTTTTTTTTCAATTTGACTAACAGCACAAGCATGTAGTAAAAACTCATGAATTGTGTGGTAGGCTTACCCCAATTAATAAATTTTAATGGGATTAAACAATTTTTTGTTACGTTTTTATGGCTCCACGAAACGGGAAAAGTATCCCCAAAATATGGATTTGGCACAGAAACTTTTATGGTTTATGGTATTAATAGCTAAAATAACTGTACTTGGATAATATTGGGAGCTAATGAATGTGGAAAATTCTGGATCATTATCAATTTTTCCTTTTCTTGCATTGATGCCCTTAAAAAGGTGTTCCTCATAAAGTGAAATAAACATGTGATCCATTTTACCTTAGAGAAAAATTGCAACCGATTAAATAAAAGAACCCGAATAATTAGAATTTTTTTTCAAAAAATGGAAGAAAAGCATTGAAACGGCAAAAAAAGAAAGAAATGAACCAATGCATGGAGTACAAATAAATCATGCACCAAATATTTGAAAAAAGTAATTGACACTTCTACGAATAATTTTTACGAAAACTCAAAGATAAAGTATTAAATAAATAAAAAAAAATCATTAAAAGCAAAATTTGGTATAAGCAATTATTTTTGCATACTTAGTTTCGCAATACCATACCGGCATTATTATGCAATTTTTCATACAGCAAAAACATTTATTATAGTTTATCTCCATACTGACGATGAAACAAATGCACATGTTTTATCTGAAGAATTTTATTTCTAATCATTAAAAGGAAATAAATCACGATAAATAATTCTAATTTCAAAAAATCGAAACAGCTGCGTAAATTATTAATAATATTACAAACTAGAGCTCAAAAATATCCCAAAAGATTGCAACATTTTTTCAAAAATATATGGAATTTATAAAAACGAAGCTAAAATGTAGATATAAATTACCTTTTTTAATTCTAAATCCACAGTTTTACCAGACATAATTGCAGTTTTGTAGTTTGTGGATTTTAAAGCAACGAAAGTAGAAGTTACAGTATTTAACTGAGATTCGAAACTTTAAAATTTCTCCAGGACAAAATTTACCCTCAAGTCCCTGGTTAATACCAAGAATAAAGCATTAGCAAAAATTTCAAAATGCCTTAGGAATTCTTTTCTCAAAATTATTTAAACAATTTTAAATAAAATTACAAATTTTCTTCTCATTAAATGTAAAATTTCTGAATGTTTAAAATGGTTAAAAATGGTTAAAAAATTTCCTGATTTATCGGAATGAACAAAATGAAAAAATTAACTTTATTTCTAGTATTTTCGTTTAGTGACATCATCAAGTGGTCCTTGCAAAAGTTCTTCGCTTAGCACCTGACAAGATAGAGAAAATTTGAATTTATGTTGAAACCAGTGCTGATGCAAAGCTCATTTCGGGACCTGGGTGCAAGAGATTTACAGGCCCCCTTGCCACTAGAGGATGGAAATTTAAAATCAGTAAATCTGGATATCTCCAGCTTATCCGTGCCCTTATATGCCCCTCCAGCCCCTGGGTGCCACCCAAAGCCCCCAGTCGATAAACCGACAATGATTGGAACAAGGGATTTGTTGATCTTCTGGTAGTCCTTGGACAAGCACATTACATCTAATATAGAAGAAAACTGGTGATTGGAGACCTCGTGGGGATGCCCAAGCTTTGAACGCACCAAATAGGTATCCTATTCCACACCTGCATGACTTTACTCATAATTTACATATATGCACTATATTTTCAACTCTCAATTTAGAGAGATGCTACCATCAGAGATTATTAGAACCATCTGACATCCGAAAAACCATCTTCACACCTTTCAGGTTGTATGAGTTCACTAGAATGAATTTCAGATTGCGCAAGGCAGCTTAAACTTTTATGCGGTTTCTTCATTCCATGCTTAGGGGGTTAGATTTTTGCTTCAGCTACATTGATGATATTCTCGTCGCGTCAAAGGATGAAGACCAGCATATCAAACAAGGTTTTTAATGTCTTCAGGATACCAGCCTCGTAATAAAGGTTTCGAGATGCCAATTCTTACAAGCTGAAATTGATTTTTAGGTCATCGTATTTCTGTCAATGTCATTGAGCCATCAAAGGAAAGAATAAAAGTAACCGAAGATTTCAAGTTTCCTGAGACTATAAAAGAGTTGCGAAGATAGTGAGGAGTTATTTATTTCTACCATCGATTTATTCCTAATGCTGCAGAAAATCAAGCCATTCTAAACAGCTATTTGAAAGGAAAGAAAAATAAAGACAATAACAAGTTTATTGGACAGAAGAGTCAGTTCAGGCATTCTAAAATTGCAAGCAACAGCTATGTAAGGTGACAGGGCTGGTTCACCAATCAGAAAATGTTTGTTGATGCATCTGATAATGGCTTCGAGGTTGTGCTACAACAATTAGAGCATGGACTCTGAAAACCCCTTAGTTTCTTTTCATGGAAACTAACTGATGCTCAATAAACCAATGATCCGCAGACGCGCGGACCAGTCCGTGGATCAGATGGTACCGGAACGCCTAAAGATTATTAAACTATTGCCATTTTATTTAAAGTGGTACTTTTCTCTCGGAATTGCGCAACTTTGCTCGGAAATTCCTTTATATTCCACGTTAAATCACTTTTATTCATTTTTGGTGTAACTATATTTTATTCTGAAGGCATATTTAAATGTAACTAAATTAAAATTGTTAAATCAAAACAATCTAAAATATAAACAACCAACGTGTCCCATCCTCAGTGGGCCACGGTAAAATTATCAAACGTTGACCCGTCCGCAGCGATAAAAAGGTTGCGGGCACTGCAATAAACGATACAGCACCGATGACAGAGAGTTGCTGGAGACATATTTTTTTGCGAAATATTTCTCATATTTTTTGGAAGGTACAAACCACATTATCACCGACCATAAGCCATTAAAGGAAATCTTTAATAACCGGTTCTTAGACACTTCAAAATGTGCCAAAACGTCAGAGTGAATATCATTTAAATATGGCTGTCGTCTATTCGACCTTCTTAAATTCCAAATCTGTTACAATTCATATTCATCCGTGATTGGTTGAGTGTGCGACATGTGACTAAACTATGCACACTCAAATGCCTGAGGTTAACTCATTTTTTAAGTTAAAATCAGTGGCATAGCGTAAGCTTTCGCCGCCTGGGGTAACGGAAATTTGTCGCCTCTCTATTTTAATTATTAGTCAAGAAAATTAGCAAAAGTAAAAAAAAAGCAGCTTTAATTTTTTTTTATTGATTAAAAATGCACTATTCGTGTTTTTATGACAGGTTCTTTTATACAATTGTCAGTATCAATATGTATGTCTTGTTCAATTGCCAGAACAGCTAAATTTGTTAGCATTAACGTGGACATATTCGATACGAGAGAATGTTTGATTAATTTTAGCATAGAGAAGCTTTTCTCGTAACTGGCATTAGTGCTGGCAGATGTTAAAAAGTTCTCAACATTATGACAGTGTTTGGTAAGCCATCTTCAAGTTTGGACTCTAATAATATGTTTTAATAAACCCAGAGAATGACCTAATGAGTTCTTTTTTCACAGCATGGGTCTGTTGCAGCTACGAAAGCTTGTAGACGTACGTAGGAATTCTCTTTATTAATGTCTTGAGGGGCTTGATCTAAGTTAAGATTGTCCTGCTCAATATCACTTCCAGCCTTAAAAAAGCATATTTTTGCGCTAGATTCTGCAACTGTTGGAATCTTGTCGAATTTCAGCAGTTACTATTTCTATTGAAGAAAACATTGTTCGCCTCAAGTCATCTTCTCACGATAACTGGGCATCTTTACCTCCGTCGCCAAATATATGCTTCCTCCTGATTCGTCTTGGGGGTTCAAAAGAAATTTCAAGCTCTTTACAAACTTTTAGCATATATTAAAGCATCCTCCACGAATTCCTCTCGTTTTGCTTCTAATACGGTTTGTAAAACTCACATTTTGTTAGCACTTTGATGGATATTTAAACCTCTGTTTGCAAATAATTTTGAGAATCATTGACTTCACACAGTACTGGTTGCCAGAAGCCTAAGCAACATAAAAACTAATGCGATTGCATAGTGACTTATAAACTTCCTGCATCTGTGCTTGTATTAAAACTCGTTTCCATCAGTTTCGTCGCGTGGGCGTGATTTGGAGTTTGAAATATTTTTTGAATTTAAATATTGTGGCGCTTGCCCACCATATTCGTATGCCGCCTGGGTCCATGGCCCCTCTGCACCCCCCCCCACCACTACGCCACTGGTTACAATAATCACGATCAGAACTTCTTCGACTGCTCAGAGTTGAAGTCTCTGATTGGTTAGACGCTCAACGTTCGACGCTGACCTCCTTGGTATGAATGCGGCTTTACTTATGGCTGCGTCACAGAGTTAGCGCAACACGAAATGACTTAGAATTAGAAATAAGTGGTGGAGTTCTGTTCTTCCCGAACATAATATAGTCCGAAATATAATTAAATTTTTTAAGAGAATACATACAAAGCAATGATTTTTTTTAATGTCAGTTTTGGCTTATTTTGCATAAGAAACTTTGAAACAGTCTTAAAATATTATTTCTAGTATATATGAAGAGATTAAAACAGTAGAGAAATTTGTATGTGAATTAAACTCTCATAAAACAATTCCTTTACATTTATGTGGGAATCCAACCGAAATCTTCCAAAAGGTGGAATCCTTCAGATAGCGGGGTTTTTATGGCGTGGTGTCTAGGGTTTTTAGGGTGTATTAGTTAATTTTGAAATAAAATAGACAACATAGTTTAAGAAAGAAACTGGTTGAAAACTAAATAATTTATTATGAATTGTAGGGGAGTATTTAATGGGGAATATTTCAAAAGAATAGGAAAGTTGGATAAGCATATTTCGGAAGAATAGGAAAGTTAGATCACATTACTTTAAGGAAGGCAATTGAGATTAAATAGAACTCATTATGGTGCTATTAAGACTTACCGCCTGGCACGGACGCGCGAAATACGACGTTTCTCTGACGAGTGTTAGTGGGCCTCTCCCGAAAAAGGTTGATGTTGGCGTTTTAAAAGGGACGCGAGTTGGCGTTGATGTGGAATACTGTTTTGATTAGAATTGCCGACCTCGGTAAAGGGATATGATCTAACCTTTTACAAATGGGATATCCTACATTTATAACTCTTTTTATAAGTAAAATTTCCAATTTTCTTTTGGAACAGTTGATATTTTTTTAAAATTTAGGAATTCTTGTTTCTTAAATATAAAATTAAAAATTATAGGAATTGGAGAAAATAGTATTGAATGAAAAAGTTTAATTTTTAACAGTTTTTCTCTTTTATCATCTTTATTTATTACATACCGTTTTTTTTTTTAATATATTTTTTAAATATTGTTAGTTTTATATAATATTTTTACAGTAAAACTATTTTTGGTTACTTTATATAATAATTTTTAAGGTAAAAATCAATTTTTGTGCAAATATACAAATATAAAATACTAAAAAAAAGTGATAAAATATTTTTACTGAAAATTTAATTTTAGTGAAAAAAAATTTATAAATTTTTCGTAATTTTTTTTAAATTTTGGGGCTTTTTCTGTGAAAGGTTAATACATTTTTTTGCCTTTTTAGTTGATTTTTCTTCAATACTCAATTGAATTATTTATGGATTGTCGAATTTTATAATCAGGTTTTGATTATTTTGAAGACATGTTTCATAAAAAAAGAAGAAAAATATTTTTTATCATTGGCACTCAATTTTTTCTAAATAGCTTTTTCCCCCCTTTAATATCAAAATATGTCAAATTTTTAGTGGACATACTTGATCATTTTATTTATTATTGCAATCCTAAAATTAAATAGTTTCTTGAAAAATTTTATTTACATTTTTCAGACTTGCTTCAAATTTAAAATATGTTATAATCAATATTTAATTATCGTAAATGTTATATCTGTAAATTTCTTTAAAGGGAAAACGATAATGAAGGTAGTATATCATTTTTCTAACTGCCACACCACATTCACTATAGGAGAGAAAAGAGTGAAATTATTATGTTATAATCACTTTGCATTTCGTTTTTCAATACAAATACAAACAAAATACAAATGTTTAATACAAATACAAACGCAGTTTAAATGTTATTCTTAAAATATAACTATGAGTTCAAATGAAATTTTGGGAATATTTCTAAAAATTTCTATAGCTTTCTTTCTTCCTTTTTTTTTTTTTTTTCTAAAATTGCCGTAAAAAATAGACATTAATGTTCCGTATACTTTCTAAAATTTTACAATTAAAATTAATACAATTACACGTTTTTAATTATTTAAATATATTTCAAAAAGTTTAATTTTTTTGCTAATGAATTATGTATAATTTGAGAATAATTCAACTTTTTTTTAATGTGTTGCGAAAACTGCATAAAAATTCAAATTTGTAACAATTTTAGGCAATTGTCATATTAACTAAAACTGTCAAATTTACTTCATTCTTGAATTTTTTTTTTTACGTAGGAATAATTGGCGCATCTCAATGAGGAAAATTCACTATCAGAGACTGCTGCAAAAAAGCAGAAATTTTTACTATCACGTTGGAGCGCTAATTAACAAAAAATGTAAAACAAATGTTATTGATTCAATTGTTTCAATACTTTCTAATGAAAATAAAAATAAAAGCAAAATATGTTAATTAAGATAAACATCTTACTTTTTATGATTTCGGGCAAAACTTTTATTTCAATCTAGATATTAAAGAATATTTTAATTGAATTACACTAAAAATCATTCAATAGTTTGTTTTTCTATAGAGATCAAGCACAAATCCATCCTTTTTGTTAAATAGATTTATAGTATTTTTATCGTAATTTTTTGTGTGCATTTAAATCGAACATACAGGTATTCTCCATTGAATTCAAATATAATTCTTGATTGATTGAATTAATTACATTTAATTCTTCAATTTTTTCAATCTTTGTACAGATTACGACAGCGTTTCTCAAACTGTGGGGCGTGCTCCCCTAGGGGGGGCGTGACAACTTTACAAGGGGGGCGCGAGCATATTGAAAGTCCAGAACAAAAGATGATTTAAAAAAATTATCAATGTACTGAAAGTAAACAAACATAATACAATCTGACATAATAAAAATTTAAATACCACATTTACACTGATATATTACACTTGTAAATATATCAGTGCTACACAATGTGTTTTATAATTTAACAATACTAAGTTAAAAATAAGTTTATTAATTATTGGTGACCCCATGGGCTTGTCATATATAAAATTTAAAACAAAAATTAGCACTTATCTTGGTAACTTTTGTACGGTTTATAATTAAACCTCTTGACTGCCGATCAAAAGTTTCGCGATTCGCTTCCAAATGCCAACTGTTTAAGGTGGCAAGTATGGGATGTTTTGGGGGGGAAGGAAAATTTTTAAAAAGCAAAAAATTTTTGGGTAAATAATTTTAAACAGGAGGGAGCCCTACGGCCCCTCCTAATCCCAACACCAAAAGGGGGAGTTTCACCTGACGATTAACGGTCGGTAAAGGGGGGGCGGGTTTTATGGAGGGGTCCCCGGGGGAAAGGGAGACGATCCGATATACATATCGGTACAGGGTTATTGGGGAGAATAAAAAAGAAAAATTGGGAATAAGAAAATCCTTTTTAAACATTAAGGGGCCTTTTATTGAATTTCGTTTAAATAAATTTCGGTGCGTGCCCGGACGTTTTTCCCGGGCGAAATTCAAAAAACGCCTGAGCGTTTTATCTGAGGAGGGGGTCTTGTTTTCGTATCGAATTTTAGGAAAGTTTAGAAGAATTCATACATTTTTTGTATGGGGGGGAGGGGGCGCGATGAAAATTATGATTGAATATTGGGTCCCCAATATTGCAACTTTGAGAAGTACTGGATTACGGATAATATCGTTCTTTGAGAAAGATTTATATTTATTAAACTCCTTTTTCATTAAAAAAAATATTAAATTTTCACGCAAAAGAAGTCAAATAAATTTTTTTTAGTTTTTTAGTTTTTTTATTTAAAAGGAAAATGGAATGGTTTACAAATACAGAAATTTCCCAAGGTAGACACCACAGAAATACGAGTATTATGCTGGCATTTCTTTATGAAATTAGTACTGATGTTATAAGAAATGTTTAGTTGTGTTAATAGAAAATGTAACTCTCGGAGAGAGAATATGTGATTTTCATCAACGTATGGCAAAAAAATTTAATTTTTTAATTATTTCCCCAATTCAGGACAATCAAAAGAATATTTCATTCAAAAACAAATAAAATTTCACAAAATTAAAAAAAACCCTTTCAAAATTTTTTTGGAGATTAATTTATATTTTTCATAAATTGAATTAATTCTACTTTTGCGGGGCCCACAAAAATGCAAAATCCCAGAAGGAAAAGAATCAAGCAAAATTTATTTGGTAGAAAACAGTTTACAAATATCAAACGTTTAAAAATTTCCCACCCTTTGAGAGGGGGGATGATGAAAAAACTTTACATGTAGCTGCCATTGTTGGCTATAACCCCCGCCCACGCCTCCATAGAATCAAAGAGGTTTTGGGGACCTTTAGGAACAGTCCATGGGGTTCCCCTACTTTCCGTTTATCGGTGTACACTGGCGTAGCTAGCGAGGGGGCCAGATAAAAATTCCCCCGGGGGCCCGTTTTTATGGGGCCCCATTTGGGAAGATACCCAAATTTTGGGGCACAAATTTTTGATGGGGAAGAACCCTTAACGTTGGATAGAACAAAAGAGGTTTTTATGTATCTTTTTTCAGCATTTCCCCCACATATTGCCAAAATTGATTTGTGTAGTAAGGGTGGTGTATCCCCCACCAACATGAAAACACCTTTTATTGGGAAAGATCGGGGGAGGGAAGCAGGCCGGGAAGCAACAATCTGATGAAAAAAGAACCTTTACATTTTTACCCGTTGGGGCGCGCATTAACCTGTTGAATGGCACGGGAAGCGCTGGAATGATGGGAGGACCACGGGGAACACCCCAGGATGTAGCGCTGGCTTTTATGACCGGAAAACACAGAGGGGGGGCAGTGTGCAATACCACTCCAAACCATTATACCGGATGCAGGACCAGTGTGGCGTTGCATAACGCAACAGTTCAGCAGCGTCTTACCGCGGTGTCTCCAATCTCGAATCCAACCATCGTGATATTGCAGGCAGAACTGAGACTCGTCAGTAAACACAATATCGCTCTGTCCCGTTGTCCCTGCCCACCGTTCAATGCAACATTGGGGGAGTAAACGCCTGTGGTTTCCAATCAAGAGTAAGCGAAGCAATGGACGCCTTGCAGACATTCCACTATGCCGCAAACATCATCGAATGGTACGAGTGGACACTGAATGATACGTAACACACTAAATATGTTGTGTTATGGTTCGTGATGTGGCTGCGAGATTCATCACTGCCATGCACACAATCACCCTATCGTCACGGTCAGTGGTGCAATGAGGTGGGTGCGATCGACTCCGTTGGCCCATCATTTCCTCCTGCATCCAGCAATGACAGATCCTCATCACAGTTACTTGGTTTCGTCTAACACGTTGATCGATTTCTCTGAAAAATAATCCGCAATCCCTATAGGCTGCTATTCTTCCTCGGTCGAATTCAGAAACTTGGTCAAAAGACGCTCGATGTCTTCCACGAGGCATAGGTAAACAGCTTACGTAAAAAAAACGCATGGAAAAAAACAATTGTCGTACTTCAAATCGCCAATCTGTTCTCACTTATATAGCTCACGCAGGCGCCGCTACGTTAGTCCGTGATGTGCGTCTGCGGTATAATGCTAATGGTTTTCATATTTGATCGTCGCCAACGCAATTTCCCATGGTTCCCATGCTTCGTCAAGGTGTTGCCTTTAGTGTGGCAACAGTGTATTTGAATAAAATCATTTGCTATTTTATTAATAATTGAGTCTGTAACTGCAACTTAAAATGAATGCAAAGAATAGTAGGAAAATTGGATATCAGAAGTTTTAAGTACATTGCAATTAACTCTGAGTAGAGCTAGGAAGAACAGAACTTTATATATTTTAAAGTTAAAAATTTTACTGTCTTGAGCTGGAACCTCTGCAGAAATTTTGAGTTACAGTGAATTCATTATTTAACATGATATTTTTTTTTTATTTCTAATGTGCTGCGGATTGGTGTTTTACCATTATAGACCTTGTACATTTCCGGAAGATGGTATCAATTTTTAGTACGACAGGGATGGCTCTAAGGCCGGACAAACCGGACCCCTGCCCGAGGCGGAAAATTCTTAGAGCGGCATTTGGATCGAATTTGAAAAAAAAAATTTTTTTGTTACAAAATAGTTGATATATTTTCTGAAATATTATTGAGTGTGAATTTGATACTTCATTTAATGTATCTTATTTACTTATTTTGTACTCTGTATGTTTAATATCAGTTTTCTTTTATATTGAAACTTGAAGGGTTCGAAGCGAGAGTATATGTTAAATCAGGAAATTTGATATGCTTACACATCTTTAACTTTCTGCCCATTCAGGAGTGGGGTAACAATGGACATTCCTTTCACCATACAATGTCCAGTGTCACTATCCAAAAGGTGGCTGTGGTAATAAGAGTTTCTGATTGATAGAGATCCGCAGGAGAAAATTTTTTATTTTGTTTTAATTACTGTTTGTTAAAATAAACGCCTGTAATCCCCACAACTAGTAAACTCTTTTTCTAAGAAATTGGCCTGTTGAAATGGGTGATTTCTTCTCTTACATTTTACTCGTTTGAAATAATAACAGATTATTATGTCCTTAATTTCAAACTATTTTGTAAACCTGAAATAGTATATATATATATATATATATAAATTCTTTCAAAGTTGCCTAGACTACAACTATCCAGCTAATTTTATATATAAATATATGTCTTCAAAATTATAGCTAATTAATTATTATTATTTAATATATTCATTTCATTTAGTTTATAGTATATAATTTTCTTAATATATTCTTATAATAATTTTGTTACTAAAATATATATATATAGATGGCCCCATTATTCTAGTTATGCTTTTTTTTTTATTACAGTACCTCACGGAATCTGATATCGGGTAAGTTTTTTTTATAGTTTCTTCGCCATTTTCTTTATTATTAATTATTCATATTATTTTAACCCTTTTGAAATGGTTTTTTTTTAAACATTTTATATTTGCTATTTTGGATTACTATAGTAATTTAATTTTCCCAAACCTATTCTATTGTTGATATTCACCACTGGGTTTTTTTCCCTTTTTTCCCTTGGTTTATCTCCCGGGTATTATTCAAAATTTTCCGCTTGGGAAATTTTAGTTTTACAAAAAAAACTGTTTAATCCTGTTTCACTGTCCAAACCAGGACAGCTCGGGAAATCGAAAAGTTTTTTCCACTTAGCTAAATTTCTTTTTGGTTTTAGGTTATTTCTTTTTTTTCCTTTATCTTAAGATGTTTTAGGATTTATTAGTCTTTTTTTTAAATTTTTTTATTTATATATATATATATATATATATAAAAGCAACACAAAATTTTTTTTTAAGGGGGCCGGGTCGAAAATCCATCCTTTTGGGATTATGTTTGATACACCCCCAAATATTCTTTTGATTTTTTATTTTCAGAAACAAAAACAATACAAAATTAAGTATGGGAAAAAATAATTAGCATTAATTAATAAAATTAATTATTAATAAAAAACATAATTTAAATTTTAGAATTTTTACATAAGATTTTTAACCAATCGAAAAAAAAATCAATATAGGGGGGTCCGGGCCCCCAGGGAAACCCCCTTTTTGCGCCACTGTTTTATATAATTTTTATAACATATATATTGTTATGCTATCTTTTTGTTCGTAAGAATTATTCAAGTTTTATAGGTGTATATCTATGACAACAATTTATCCTTTTTAATTATAGTTTTTTGCTTTAGAGACAGGGGCGGCATTTTCTATTTTTGTCCGGGTCGACAAAACTGCTACAGCCGGCCTTGAGTACGGCCCTCTGTAGGCGGATACCAAGCGCCGCAGGTAATTTTGACGCCCAATTTCCTCCCCAGAGGGAGGCACCTGAGCTCTGGCGATGCGGAACCATTCTTAGGCTTTTAATTTTGCCAAGAGCAGCCAAGCTAAATAGGCACTCAGGGGTCCTTTACATGCCTTATTTACAGTTTTAAGTTCACAATTCCTTTCATCTCCCCGCCGACAAGACTCCAATTACAAGTGAAGAAATATTTGTGCAAAATAATAATCCAACCGATATATTACAACACCTTACACTAGTAATGATTTTTGTAAAAAACCCTTCAACTTTTGGCACTTTACAGTCGTTATTTTTTGTTTAAAGATTTTGTTTCGATAAAATATCTCATCTCGACTACATTATTTCACAAGATATGAAAGATAAGGACAACACAAACACATTATTCAACAAGACATTTCAAAAATATTTGGCACCTGATCTCAAGTTTCACATAAAGTGATAATCTTAGTGAAATTTTTGCAAAACATTTTATCTTAGCAAATTAAATCTCTTCGCGTAAAAGTCTTTTGAGGTATTTTTTATTTTGAATTATTTCGTGATGAGTTCATTCAAAGATGGCCGATTTATCAGCCACGAGATTTCTGAAAGTTTCAAGTAAATCTGACCAGAAAAATCTCTTAATTATTTATACATTAAACGATTGGTTGGAGTACTCGTTCACACACACAATCTTGGTGGAATTCTAAGATAAAATTCAACAACTCATCTATCCAATTTTTTAATGTGGGCCCAGTCCAATCCCATTACAAAAACATTTAAAATAATTTTGTTATGAAACTCTTTCATAATCTTCAAAATAATAGTCATCGCTGTGCAACTTTAGTGAAAGAATGATTTTGCATATAACAGCAAAAAAATCTTCTTTCGATGATTCATTCGAGAAAATTACCATGGAAGATTATGTGGAAGACAACATTAAAATTACTCAAGAATATTTTCTTCCGTGTTCATGCATACATTCTAAGCTCTAATGAATGAGGTTATATACAAATTTTTTCTTATCATTCTGTAACAAAACTTGTATATATATATTCTTACTTTCATTGACAATAAAGATTTAATTCCACACAACTGATCAAAATTTATATAACCTTAAACGATTTTAAATCGTACGAAGCAAAAAGGCTTTTGTCACGGTTACTGCGGCTTTGTTACTCCTTGTCTCCTCTTTCTAGTTTTTTAGAAGACAAAATGTTATTTATTTTTAATTTAATCGTCTTCGAAAATAGCAATCAATCATGCGTCGGGAAATCTTGTTTAGTGATATTAAATTAGCTTTGTTGAATATATTAACACAGGGCTCATCAATGATATAAATGAAAAATTCTTAACTTTATTGCACTTTCATCGTATGAAAGTAAAGGACTTTTGGGTGGTCCCATCCATTAGTGTACGAGAGTTTTAAGGAAGATTAGCCATAATCAAAACAAACGCAATTTATTAACAAGTCTCAACAACCTAACAAATCTCAACAACCCAAATTAGGAAATGCGCCTTTGGTTAAATATGGGAGCAAAAGCGAGGTAGACGAGATAATTGAATGTTTAATTATAAATCGAATCACTTACTCTTGGCACGTTCTAGCAATACACCTTCTAATAATCGAAGTAAATTAATCTACTTAGACACTATTCTAAATTAAACAGCTGATAGACCCCAAATCGTAAATCTTAAATACTAAGCAAATAATCTAACAATCACTCTCAACTAACTTTACGTTAATCACTAATCTATGTTTTGGGTTTTTAAAACTCTTTTTCCCCTTTTAATCTGAAACAACCCTTTTAAAAATAAGTTTTTATTTGCGTAATGCACGTCTTCTTCTTCGGGAGAAAGTTTTCAGTAGAATAATATTTAAAGAAAGTTTTTCCCCTAGAGGATTTGTAGGAGGTACTCGAATAGAAGAGCCATGCATTCCGTTAATATTTATATTGCCAAGTGATTCGACATTAAGTATTTTTGAAGTGACAATTTCGTTTTATGAGCGTTTTGCTTAAGAGTGAATCTAAATTAAGCGTCAGCTTCGGTTGCGTTTCGCTCAATCGATTTTGCTCGACTCCATTCGGCAATCATGTCGGAGACCCTTGCTTACTTTTAAATTGAATCTTAATTAGGTGCATGTTTTTTTGTTTTTTCAATTCCTACTATTAGCTCGCACTATTCATTTATTTATATATTTGTATATTTATTTATTTACCTTGGTGGAATTTTCAATCGTTAATAAAATACATTTTAAAAAGCGCTGAATCAGCTGAAATTTTATATACAAGATCATTTTGGATGACAATAAAAAATTTTAATTTTAAATTAAAAAATTAATTGATTAAAATTAATTATTTAAAAATTACAAATATAGCCAAGTTGGTGACTTGTACAAAACTTAAAAAGGGTTTTTTTTTCTCACGTGTTAAACATTCAGTTGAACTGAAATTAAAAGGACAATAATTTTCTTTAATGATAATTAAAAACTAATTACCACTTAATTTTGGATTCTGTCCTATGTATATACATATTTATATTACTTGTAACTATTTAAAAAAAGTAGCTAAAAAATAAAATTTTTCGTTGTTGATCTAAGTTGGAGTTGACTTAAAAACTATTTTTTTATATTACTTGTTTTTAAGTAAAAATTTCCTGCACACTTTTGCTCGTGAAGTTTTATTTTCTTTATTTAAATATAACTGTCGTGTAGCCCACTTCCACTCAACTACAGAGAGTAAACGAAAGCGGAAAGCAAGTGAAAACATTTGGGGGAAAAAAGATTATTCTTACGTAGGAAACCGAAGACAAAAACAAACAAAACATGGGATTTTTTTTTTTTTTAAGTAGAAAGAGCATATAAGCACAAAAATGTGCCAAAAGAATTAAAATCCGAAATGTTAATACAGTTAATGGGCGAGAAAATTGCTAATATTTTGGTTTATATTAATGACGGCAACTAAGAGATAACGAGAAAATAAAAGCATTCATTGTAATAAAGTACGAACTCTCTCCGTTTGTTTGCTAACAGAATTTTAAGAAAAGTCAATGGCTCTCAAAGCATAAGTTTTCCTTGACTTACATGTATACGGCGTTATATGTTATATAAAGGGTACTTACATATTAAAGTAATGGTATTGACGACAGTATATGAAAGGAAGCCCATCGCTGCCAATTCAGAGCATACGATACATGGAAAATCAGGGTTACCAACTCGGCGAGTTATTTCAAGCGTAAGTACGTAAGTGCAACATATATATACAGTCGAACCTCTATATAACGAACCTCTATATTGCGAATTTTTCTATATGGGAAAATTTTTTTTCCGGGAACTTTGAAATTTCACGTTTTTTCGAAAAAATTCCTCTATAAATCATTTTCTATATAACGAATTTTTTTTTTTGTGTTTTAAATTTTTTTTCTCCTTATTTTTAAAGTATTTTTTAAATTTCGTTCTCTCCTTAATACATTTTATGGTGATCATAAATCTTGAACTTTTTTTTATTAGACCCCAATGCGAAAGAAATCAGTTCGGAAGTTTCATCCAACAAGTGCCCCCGTTCCTGAAACATCTTCGATATTTCTTTCAAACTCAGTAGAGTTGTCTCATGTCCCCGTATTCTGATTATAAAATAATGTATGTTTAATATTACACTTGAATTCTTAAAATTATAAAAGGCCTTAAATTCATTAAATTTTTTTAAATTATTTTTCTTAATATTGAAAATACAGTGTATTTCTTCGACTTCTTTTTTTTTTCCTTAGTTTTTTTTTTTTTTTTTTTATGGGTAAATATATAAAATAAACATATATTAATTTTTTAAAAAAATTTTGAATAATCTTTTTAATTTATAGGGCTTAAAAGAATTTTTAAATTTTTTTATGGTAAGATGCCTCTGTATAACGAATTTTCCAATAACGAATTTTTTTGGGGGTTTAGGGGTTGTTATTAGAGGTCCACATATATATAATAATATTAAATTTTTTATATATATATATATATAATATAAATATATATATATATATATATATATATATATATATATAAATATATATATATATATTATAAAAACACACACACATATATATATATATTATAATATTATATGCTTTAATATACTTTTATATATATATATACATATACACTTACATATATCATCACACACAAAACAAAATTTTATATATATTTTAATATATATATATGATAAATATTATATTATATATATATATATATATATATATATATATATATATATATATATATATATATATATAATAAATTGGAGTGTTGTGAAAGGAAACGTAGTACATTAGAACAATTGGATTCTCTTTCTCAGAATAAACAAGTTTTCATTTCTATCGTGTGTTTATAAACACACACTTTTTTTTTGAAGAAAAAAGATTGCTTCAGTATACGGATAATAATACAAAAAAAAATCTACTTTCTTTTCTTTTTTTAGAGGAATCAGTAGTGATATTCTGTGTGTAGATAAGTAAAAAATCTTTGGGTAAATAACCTATATATTGGTGATAACTAATCTATTTTTAGTTCTCTGGAATCAATATATCGTGTTTTAGCAATGTATTTTTTTATTATTACTTTAAAAAATTTGTTTTCATCCACAATAATAAAGTAATTCTTTTTAGCGTTAGGAATTTCCCTTTTAAAAAAAATTTTCAGTACTTCCAAGTCATTACTTCACCTTTTCCAAATGTGGCGTTTACGAAATGAAAAACCTAGAAGGGGGGGCAGAATACGGAAAGTAAAAACAAAATTATTTAAAAAAAAATTTGAAAGTAAACAACAAAATACATTCCTGTCATAATGAGAAAAAAAAACATTTACATTGGTTAAAAATATACTTATAAAATGTATCAGTACTGAACAATGTCTTTAATTATTTAACAATACTAAGTTAAGAACAAGTTTAATAATACTAGTATCGCCGGGGTTTGGGCTATATAAAATTTTGCAAAAATTAAACTTAACTAGATTATTTGTACGGCTTATAATGAATTCAACTTTAAAAAGTTACGCGATTCAAAAACCCACCATTTTGCAGGCCCATGTGGTTTTTTTTGGGGGGGGGAAAAAGGGAAAATAAAAAATCTTCGTGTTGTGAAAATAAGTAAATCCTTCTCAAACATTGTGAAAGTCTTTTTTTCATTCAAAGTCTTCGGAATAATTTTAGGGATAGTAATAACATATTTGGGAAAGCCCATGTATACGCCCGGAACGCACGGCGGCAGACTTTTATATGCCGGTGGGAGGTTAAATTATTGGCTTTGCGTAAAAGTATCGTATTATCAATTAAAACTCGTTATTGTATGGATGGGGTGTGATAAAAATTTTGGGTTTATGGGTTAAAATTTTAAAACCCTTTATTTTTTTTCTATATGAATTGTTTATTGTAAAAATTTTTTTGAAAATAGAAAGAATTTATATTTTTTAATTTTTCACCCTTCTTTTGTGTTTGGATTTATATTTATTCAGGCCGTCACTTAATTCGACCGACAAATTTAGAGGAGTGATAGTATGTAACATGGGGACGTCAAATCAACATAAAACATGAGAACGTAAACCGTTTTTAATAATTCCAAAAAATAGTTAAAAGGGGGTGGTAAGGGGAAAGAAAAGGGACAAAAAAAGGGGCAAAAAAAAAATAAGACATAAAGCGTGTTTACAGTACTTGCATTGCATCATATCCTGGTGTCCAAAAGGGAACAAACTTTTTTTGAACTCATCCAACAATCATTCGTCCGTCAGTGTCGGTTGTGCTGTGACCCTCGCGGTCGCAACTTCGAACAATTCCTGTGACAACCCCTTGTTGGATTTCTGACGTCGAGCTGTGATGCATTGTTTGTATTTAAACCCCAAAAAACCCTTTCCCCCACCTCCGGGGGGGAAAAACCTGGAAAATTTTTGGGGAGAAATATCTCCACCCCTTTGGGAAAAGGTAACCCCCCCCGACCAAAAGGGCCCTCCCGTCTGGTGCCCGATGCTCTAACCACTAGGTAAAGGCCCTACCCCCTTTAACTGCTTTTGCGAATTATTCCAACTAAATGTGATTTGAGACCAGACGTTCTGTTTTGATTTGTCGCTTCCATGGTGCCTATCATCCCTCTGAAGTTGTTGGTCGTTTTGGGAACCCTTTTTTTTTTGCATAGGAAAAAAACGACTCACTCATCCCGGGTTCCAGAACTTTGGGGCCTGGCTAAAAAATTTCAACATGTTTCTTTTTTGAGTAGAGTTCCCAGAAAAAGGTTTTGGGAAAAACCCACTGTCGAGGGAAGGAAGAGGGGGTTTTGAGGGCTTCAGATAAAAAAAAATTCACGTTTTTGAGCTATTGACTTACAAACTAGAGAATCTGGCAAGAGCTTTTTTTTTTAAAAAAGACGAA
>BMAV01013863.1:0-11201 GCA_019973955.1 Trichonephila inaurata madagascariensis
TATTCAATTTAAATTTAAACCTGACAATAAATTTTACCCCAATAACTGGGAACTTTAAATAATTACTGTTTAATTCTGCCCCTCACTTTTCACATACAATCACTTAAAATAACTATACACTTAAATTTTCAAAAAAAATTTTCTGGGTGCAGACCCAAACTTTTCATCTTTATCATTACTGCCTATGGAGCTGGATTTTCCCTCCTTTTTTTGTAAGTCATATATCATAATTTTCCGGGGAAATGTTTTTGAGTCTCTATTTCCATAATATCAATCAATTTCCTTTTATTCATTATATTTATTTGTATATCACAATAAATTTTCTTTCTATCCCCCATCGGGTTTCCCAAAAAACCCCCCAATGAGCCGCGCAGCCGTTTTTTTTAGTCCCCTGAACGCCGCTTTCCTGAACCAGATGCCTCATAATACGTAAAATACAACAACATATATATATATACATATTATACAATTACAAACATTTTCAATAAACTATTTCAAAACCAAAGGTTTTTTGCTCTCAAAGTCATACATCGAAAAAACAAATGTGCGTTTACAAATTTTTTCCCCGAAAAAATTTTAACAAGTCAAAAGTTCCAAATTTAAACACCATTGTAGTGTTTGACTTTTTTGGTTAAACGCCCGCCAGACTTTTTTTCTTTGCAAAATTTGACCACTTGGGAAGATCAAAAAAAATAAACAACCCGTTTTTATATGTTTTCCCCGACCATTGCCAACGATGAGGTGCTACCACTTTTCTTTCCTCGGTTGTTGGAATTTCTTTTTTTGCTTGTTGTAGGGTTTGTTCCTTGTCGTCCCTTTTTTGACTTCCCTGCTGTCCCCCCGGCCGGTCGGGGTTCTTGCTCTGCCCGGCTGGCCTCAGATTATATTTGTTTTATCTGGAACCAATTGACTCTCTTCTGCTCTTCTTTCTATTTTAGAAATAGTACGGGATGAAAAGTTCTTTTATATATATTTTTGGCCCCTTTCTTTCCACTTTCTTTGGGTACTTGCCCCTGATCCCCCTGATCCTTTTACCCAAATTTTTCCCTTATCCTTTCTTTTATTTTCCTCCCAAATGAATGGCGATCGACCAGTGATCTGTTTTTTGGGTCATATCTGTTTTTTTTATATTGATTTGATTGGCTACCAACCCTTTTTTTGCCTCTAACTTACTTTTTCCCCGCGTTTTTTTTCCCATATTGTGACCCCTTTTAACCCTTTGATGTATTTTTTCCGAAGTACATTTTCCCTGATTTTCTTTATATTTGGGGAATACCTGTTCCTAATTCGACCTCGCCCCATTTCCTATGACGATATATTTTTATTTGATCTACGTTCTGTTAATGTTTTTCCTGTTTTCCCATATTACAATATTATTGAAATTTTTTAACTTCTAAAAAATTTATAAGGCCCCTCAAATTTTTTTTTAAAATTTAAAATACTTTGTTGGTTCAACACAGGGTGTGTTTCTAATAAGCCCCAATCATTTACCTTTATTTTATGTCTTTTTCTACGTCTATTTTTAAATTTTCTCCCCCTTTTCCTGTTTAATTTTCTTACTTAGTCTGTTTTTTAAACCCAAATTTTTTGTTTTTTAATTTTTTGAACTTTCCGGTCAAAAATGTTTTGAAATTTAATCTTTTCGCCCCAAAAATTTGCAGGTGTTTTTCCCCGTTGTTTCTTCACTCCGTAAATATGCTTTACCCGATCTGTTGATCATTAACAAAATTTTGAAATTTTACCCAAAACTCTTTCAGTCCAGCTTTGGTCTATATAAACAGTTTCACATGCCTTATCCCTAATTTTTTCCTTTAAAAGTGCTAAAAAATTTGGGGATATAAATTGGGGACCATTATCCATTAATTTTTTGGGCTTAACGCGATATAAAGTTATCAAAAAAAAAGTCCGCTTTTTAAAAGGTGAGGCCAAGAATAATTTCGCCCATTTGCTGAAATGACGGTTAACTAAAAAATAGCGGGTTTCGTCTTATTCTCGATGGGGTACGGGCCTAACAAATCTAACTCACTATCTCATTCGGATAATTGATATAATTGGGTTTAATCGACCAGCTGGTAACGCGTTTTTTTAGTTATTAACTTGGCACATATGGCATGTAGAGACATATTTATCAATGAATTTTTCATGTACGGGAAATAACAAACGTCCCGAATTTTTTTTACGTTTTAAATCTTCCCAAGGTCCAGCAATTGGTTGTCATGAAATTCTCTCATTATTTCATTCCTTAAAATTTTTGGGAAAGTATACCATTTCACCCAATGACGTTGCGTGTTTCGCATAAAATAAAATCCTTCAATTAAACGGAAAAACTGGGATCAATTTCTTCGTTGCATTAACCGGGGTTTTCTTCCGGGTTTCTAAATATCTATAGATATGACCTAATTCTGGGTCATTTTCTGTTTTTTATTAATTGTTCCCGCAAGTAAGTACCAAATCCTTTATTATGGGACAATTTAAATTTTTTCTAATTTTACTTTTTTACATGCTTTTCGGTAAAAACATTACCCCCATTTTAACCATTTCTACCCATTAACGGGAATTTCCTTTATCTACTTTATTATCTTCCCCAGGGGAAGAATTTTCAACGATTTTTTATCAAAAACTAATACTACTTTGACCCTTTGAAATCAATACCGAGAATACATGGGGGCTAAATCTTTTCCCCCCGAAAAACAATTTCTTTCGAATTGTCTGATCCGTATTAATTCTACAATCCCCGTTTTTGGCCTTCGCACCCTGTGCTGTTATTATGGGCTCGCGATTTTTTTAAATTTTTTTAAAAAAAATTTTTTTATACTTCTTCCGATATAAAAGATTTATCTGCTGGGGTCCCATGTCTTTCAAAATGTGTTATTTAATAAAATAGGAACGTGGAAGTTCTACGGGTGATATAATAATGGGGAAACCCTTTTTTCTCTTGTCGACACCCCCTTTTTTGATCTTTTAAACCTTTTCAATATTTAAACGTCCCCCTTTGCATCCATCGCCCGACGAAATTTTCACTGAACCCCCATTTCAGGGCCCCTTAAAAATTTCATTTTTGCTATTTTGAAAAGAGTAACTCCTTTGTTGAATCTTTGGTTTATTTAAAAAAATTCCTCTCAACCCTTTCTTTTACGGCTATTCTGAAAAATTTTTTCATTGTTATTTGGTCACGTCCTACTTCAGAATTCCCCCAGTTTTACCATTAGCATCAAAATTAGGGATCCTATGCGCATTTTGCCCCGCTTTCTATATTTCATTCTGTGAACCCCTTTTTAATTTGCAAAAATATCTCTTCGAATTTAGCTAAGACTTCCAAAAGTTGTGAAATTGCAAGCTTTGTGGATTGCGCACCTCCACATAATCTTTGGATCTGTGGTTCGAGTCGAACTAAAATATGATCTACCAACTCTGCTTGGGACATTCCTAATTCTAAACTTCTATTTTATTAGCCAAACGAAATCAGAGGGTTCCTACTTCTTCCTGCCAGACGCGTAGAATTGTGTTTGCAAATCTTTTCTTATTTTTGGACTGTGGAAAAGCTTTCGCTAATTCAGCCTTGAGCTGCGCGAATTCGTGGCTGTATTTCACCAACACCGAACCAAATATTTGAGTACCAATCTTGAGCCCTTCCCCTGAGATACCTTTTAAGCACATGACAGATTACTTGGGATTAAGCAATCCGTATGTTATTTCCCTATTGATTCGATAACCTTGCAATGTTCTCTGACCCTGAAAAGTTATTTCAGGTAGTACGTTGCATCCAATCTGCATTACCTAACCCAGAATTATACACGTTCGAAGTTGCGACATAGCCATCCCGGTGATGACTATGTCAAGTTCCGATCCGCGTAAGCTAGAGGTGTGCGTGGGATTATCAAAATGATGAGACATGTTGGTTCTAATACAACTTTTATTAAGTGATAACTTATACATTTCTAATTCTAATTGACAACTTTATTTAAAGTGAGAGTTAACACCAATTAAACCTTGTATTCAAAGTCAGATCACGCAACTAGAACAATTATCTTAATTATAGCCAAATAAACCGATTCATCTAACTCCCTATGTACCGCAAATATATATTGCCCTTTGCAGATCTCCTCCTTCAACGATTCAGAAATATCTATAATGTCACTCTTTTTATATACGACGACTCCAATTTCTTTTATAATGAACTTCTATTTCTTCCAAAGCTATCGACAGCTAACCTTGATCTGAAAGATTCCACACCAAGCTATCTCTAAACTTGCCGCCCTTATCATCAAAAGTCATCCCTTAAAGTATATCTCATTTACATATTATCTGCTTATCTTCTTGGTATTGGGGTTGGTAAAGTAGTTTTGCCACACCGTGGCTGCCAAAGAACATAGGGAGTTATAAGTTAGCAGAAGGACGCGAGAGACGCTACCAACCCCCCTCCAAGAAGAAAAACGTGATTTACTTTCTGCGTCTCTCAATGCCCTTACAAATTACGTGTCTAAATCTCTATTTCTAAATTTCCTTCGCTTTCTGAGTTTTATTTAAATTTTAATCTTAAATCCCTTCATTTTAACTTTTATACTTCAATATTTATCTTTGACTTTAATTTTCGGCTTACTATCTTAGAATTAAATTTAATATTCAATTTAAATGCAAACCTCGTGACAATAAATTTTACTCCACACCAGGCCAACATTAATAATTACTGTTTAATTCATGCCCACTCTCACTTTTCACATACAATCACTTAAAATAACTATACACTTAAATTTTCTTAAAAATTTTCTGCGCAGACCCAAACTTTTCTTATCTTTATCATTACTGCCTATGGAGCTGATTTTTCCGCTCCCTTCTTGTTGAAGTCATATATCATATAATTTTCAGGGTCTGCTCCCTGAAATGAAAACCTCGAGTTCTATTTCCATAATATCAATCAATTTTCACAATTTTTATTCATTAATATATATTATCGAAGTATCACAATAAATTTTCATCTCTATCCCCAATATCATCTGGTTCCAAAACTCCAATGAGCTGCGCAGCGCCGTTATTATTATTATTGTTAGTGCCCTGACTACGCCGCGTTTCCCGAACCAGATGCCTCATAATACGTAACAATACAACAACATATATATATATATACATATTATACAATTACGTTATTTTTCAATAAACTATTATAAATAAATAACCAAAGGAATTTTCGCATCTCACGAAGTCATACATCGAAGCAAACAAAATGTAAGTGATTACAAATAGGGGCTTTCTCCTTCAGAAAAATTTTTAACAAGTCAAAAGTTCCAAAATTAAATAAACACTCATTGTAGTGTTTGACTTGCTTGGCTTATAACTTTTAAGCACCGCCTCGAGACTTCTTTCTTTGCAATAATTCTTCCGACCACTTGTTGGAAGATCATAAAAAATGAAACAATACAACCTGATTTTATATGTGTTTCCTCTGACCATTACGTCCAACGATGAGGTGCTACTCACTTTCTTTCCTCGGTTGTACTGGAATTTCTTGTTTTGCTTGTTGTAGGGCTTGTAATCTCCTTGTCGTCCCTTTCTTGACTTCCCTGCTGTCTCCCTGGCCGGTCGGGGTTCTTGCTCTGTTCTCCGGCGTGGCCTCAGATTATATTTGTTTTCATCTGGAACTTCAATTGACTCTCTTCTGCTCTTCTTTCTATCTCTAGAGCCAGTACCTTGGATGAAAAGTTCTTTCATGTATATATTATTTGGTCCCTTTCTCTTCCATAATTTTCTTTGTGGTCCACTTGCCCCTGATACACCTGGATCTTTATCACCCCTATTATTCTTTATCCTTTTTACTTTTATTTTCACTCCCAAATGAATTCAGGAAGGATCTGACCAGTGATCGGTGTTTATGGGTCATATCTGTATTTTTATATTGATTTGATTACAACAATCCCTTTTTGCCTCTAACTTACGTTTCACCGCAGATTTTTCTTCCCATATTGTGGACTCCTTTAATCCTTTTGATGGCCTTTTCCGAAGTACGAGTTTCCTGACTTGATCTTATACTATTTGGGGATACCTGTTCCTAATTCGACCTCGTCACATTTCCTATGACGATATATTCTTATTTGATCTACGTTAACTGTTTAATGTTTTTCCTGATTTCCATATTACAATATTATTGTAATTTTTAACTTCTAATACTCTATAAGGTCCTCAAATTTTTGTTTAAATTTAGCACATACTTTGTTGGCTGCTGAACTTACAGGGTGTGTTTCTAATAAGACCCAATCATTTACCTTATTTTTATGTCTTTTCTACGTCTATTGTGTAATATTTTCCACCTTCCTGTTTAACACTTTTCGTACTTAGTCTAGCTTCTTTAAAGCTCTTTTCAATATTTGTATTTTGAATTTTGAACTTTCCGAGATCATAACTAGTTTTTTGAAATGGTGTAATCAATTTTCGACCCAAAAATAATTCCGCAGGGGATTTTCCCGTTGTTTCATTCATTGCCGTACGAATAGCGTAAGCAAACTCACGTAAGAATTGATCCCAAGTATCGTGTTGATCATTAACATAATTTGCACCCATTTGCACTATATATCTCGATTAACTCTTTCAGTCCGATTTGTTTGTAGGTCTATATGCAAATGTCTTCACATGCCTTATGCCTAATCTTTCACTTAAGTGCTCAAAAATTTCCGGATATAAATTGGGGACCATTATCACTTATTAATTTTATTGGAGCTCCATAACGCGATATAAAGTTATCAAAAATGTCCGCTATTATACGAGATGGTGCCTTTAAGAGGTATAATTTCAGCCCATTTGCTGAAATGATCGGGTTATTACTAAAATATAGCGATTACGTCTTATTCTCGATATAGGATACGGGCCTAACAAATCTAACGTCACTATCTCATTCGATAATTCGATATAATGGATTTAATCGACCAGCTGGTAACGCGTTTTTATAGTTATTAACTTGGCACATATGGCATGTAGAGACATATTGATCAATGAATTTTCATGTACGGAAATAACAAACGTCCCGAATTTTATGATACGTTTTAAATCTTCCTGCACGTTCAGCAATTGGCTTGTCATGAAATTCTCTCATTATTTCATTCCTAAAGATTTGGAATGTATATACACGCATTTCACCTTAATGACGTTGCGTGTTTCGCATAGTCAACAATCCTTCAATTAAACGGAAATCGTGGATCAATTCTCACATAATGTTGCATTAACCGAGTTATCTTCCGGTTTTCTAAATATCTATAGATATGACCTAATTCTAGTCATTTTTCTGTTCTGTTATTAATTGTTCCTGCGAAGTAAGTAATTCAAATCCTTGATTATGGCACAATTAATGTATCTCCACTATACTTTTCACATGCTTTTTCGGTAAAACATTAGCCACCATATTTAACTTCATTTCTGAATCCATTAACGTGTAATTTCCCTTTATCTACTTTATTATCTTCAACCAGCGAATTTTGAATTTTCAACGATTTTTGATCAAAATCTAATACTATCTTTGACCCACTTATGAAATCAATACCGAGAATAACATGGGTATTCTAAATCTTTCAACACATGAAATGACCTCAATTTCTTTTTCGAATTGTCTGATCCGAATATTCGAATTCTACAATCCCCATGTTTTGGCCTTTCGCACTCTGTGTTGTTATTACCTGCTCGCGATTTTAATTTGCTTATAAAAATATTTCTATATACTTCTTCCGATATAAATGATTTATCTGCTCCGGTGTCCCATATGCTTTCAAAAATGTGTTATTTAATAAAATAGAACGTGTGAAGTTCTACGGGTATACATATCGGAGAAAGCTCACTTGGTTCTCTCTTGTCGACACCCCTTGATGTTGATCTTTAACCTTTACAATATTTAATCGTCCCCTTTGGTATCCTATCGCCTCGACTGAAATTTTCACCGAACCCCCATTTCTACGGTCCCCTATTAAAATTATCATTCTCGCTCATTTCGAAATGAAAATCTTGTTGAATCTTGGTCATTATTCTGAATCTATCTCTCGAACCCTCTATTATTATTACTTTGACTTGCTATTCTCGTAAAAATTATTTCTATTGTTATTTTGTCTACGTCCTACTTCAGAATTCCTCCAGTTTCTACCATTAGCATCAAAATTAGGCATCCTATGCGCATTTTTGACCTCGTCTTTCTATATATTATCATTCTTAGAACCCCTTTTAATTTGCAAGAAGAGCCTCTTCGAATTTCAGCTATGACTTCCAAAAGTTGTACCGTGTTTGTGGATTGCGCACCTCCGCCAATTTGATCTGTGGTTCGAGTCGAACTAAAATATGATCTACCAACTCTGCTTGGGACATTCCTAATTCTAAACTTCTTCTATTTTTAATAAATTGTAAACGAAATCAGAGGGTTCCTGCTTTCCCTGCTGGGACGCGTAGAATTGTGTTTGCAAATCTTTCTTATTTTGACCGCGGGAAAGCTTTCGCTAATTCAGCCTTGAGCCAAAAGGAATTCCGTGGCTGTATTTTGCACTAACACCGATCCAATTATCGAGTACCAATCTTGAGCCCTTCCTGAGATGATTCTTGGTAGCACATGACAGATTACTTGGGATTTCAAGTAACTGTATGTTATTCTCATTGATTCGATAAACTCTGCAATGTTCTCTGACCCTGAAAAAGTACATTTCAGGTAGGTAATGTTGTATCCACCTGCATTACCTAACCCAGAATTATACACGTTCAGCATTATGACATATAGCCATCCTGTGATGACTATGTCGTTCCGGGATCCGCGTAAGTTGGGGAGTGGGATTATCAAAATGATGAGACATGTTGGTTCTTAATACAACTTTTATTAAGGATAACTTATATTACTTAATTCTAATTGACAACTTTATTTAAAAGTGAGAGTTAACACCCACTAAACCTTTGTATTCAAGTCAGATCACGCAACTAGAACAATTATCTTAATTATAATAAATAAAACCATTCTACCCTAATCCCCTATACCAAAATATTACCTTTTGCAGATCTCCTTCCCTCCTTCAACGATTCAGAAATATCTATAATGTCACTTTATATACGACGATCTAATTTCTTTATAATGAACTTCTATTTCTTCCAAAGCTATCGGACAGCTAACTCTTGATCTGGAAGCATCCCACACCTGCTTATCTCTCTAAACTTGCCGCCCTTATCATCAAAGCTTCTATCCCAAAGTATATCTCATTTACATTCTTCGCTTATCTTCTTGGTATTGGGTTGGAAAAGGTTTGCCATTAATCGTGGCCGTCAAAAGCAATTATAGAGTTATGTTAAAGAAGGACGCGAGAGACGTCACAACCTCAACACGGAAAAAAAGTGGAGCAGAAATCTAACCCATATGAAAAAGATGATACGGATGCAAAGTTTGGGTCTGCGCACCCAGGAAAAGTTCTAGAAAATTTAAGTGTATAGTTACTTTTAAGAGTATATATGTAAAAGTGAGAGGATCCATAATTAAACAGCAATTATTAATATTGCCTAGTTAATGGAATAAAAATTTATTGTCACAGTTTAAATTTAAAAATTAAGTTGAATATTAAATTTAATTCTATGATGCGTAATGAAAATTGTAAAGTCAAGATAAATATTGGAAATTATAAGTTAAAATGAGGATTCAAGATTAAAATTTAAATAAAACTTAGAAAGCGAAGAGATTCAGAAATAAAATTTAGGGCACGTAATTTATTAAGGGCATTGATAACCCTTAAATAAATCACGTTTTTCTTCTGGGAGGGGGTTGTGACGTCTCTCGCGTCCTTCTTCTAACATAACTCCTAAGTTCTTTGACGGCCACGATTAATGGCAAAACTTTTCTAACCCAATACCAAGAAGAGAAACAGAGCGAATATGCAAATGGGATATACTTTAAAAGGATAGATGGTTTGGTGAGATAAAACGGCAAGCCTAGAGATAACTTAGTGCGGAATTGTTCGGAATAAATGTTAGACGTCCTACAGATCTGGAAGAAGGATACGCTCATTGTCATTAATATTAATTATAAGAAGGATTAATAAGGCCAGAGTATTTTCACCTACAAATAGCATAATAGGAGTGTCTTCAACCAAGGAAGGAGGGTGACTCTATAAAAGGTAATATTTTGTATAAGAAGTTAGATTAGGCAGTTAATTAAATATAAATTAAGATAAGTGATCTAGTTGTGCGATCTGACTTGCATATTCAGTTTAATTGGTGGCTTATTCTCACTTAAAGAAAGTTGTTATTTAGAATTAAGTAATTTAAGTTATTCTTAATAAAAGTTGTGTTAAGAATTACAAAATGTCTCATCATTTAGATAATCCCACACCTCTAGCTTACGCGGATCCCAATAGACATAACTATCACAGGATGGCTCTGTCTCAAACTTGCAGGTAGGTGCACCTGAAAGTGGTCACCGGTTGCATCTCGGTGTGGGGAACTTGAATTTGGATTTGGATTTCAGAAACTCTCCTAACTTAGCTGGATAGTGCCCGGTGAGGTCGAATGGCTTTGCGTTCGAATATCGCGTCCGGATGTTCATTTCCTATAGCAACTAAACTTGCAAGCATAGCCTTGCAAAAATACGATTGCAATAGGAAATTATATTGGCAATTGCATTTTCAGGCATTGTTGTCACTTTGTTAGATGGTGAACAAACAACACATTCCACATTCAAGCTGCCATTAGACTTTCGTAAGAAACCAGGCGTAATGTGTACCGTTGAAAAAATAAAGTGGATTGGCTGCGGTTTTGCAAAGGAGTTCAATCATAATCAGATGAGTGTAGCATATCTCATAAACATTCACTCGAGGCATTTCATAGAACTTTGCAAGATTTAGGCCGGAGCAAAAAATATTCGATAGTACTATCCTTCTAATGTGTGGTGATTTCTGACAGACATTGCCAGTCATTCCTCGCACTACTTTTGCTCATGAGATTAATGCATGTTTAAAAGAATCGTTTTTGTGGCGATACGTCGAAACACTTCGATTTACCATAAACACGCGAGTACAATTACAAGTTGATCAATCGGCGCAATTATTTTCAAATTCTGGATATTAGAAACGAGGAAGAACTGCATCCCAAACTGCAAACAACTTCTGCACTGCTGTTCAGACAAAAAATGAACTGATTGAGAGTGTCTTTTCGCATATACTGAATAGTTTTCAAAAATAATTAATTTTGTAGACCCGTTACTTAAT
>BMAV01013864.1:0-19186 GCA_019973955.1 Trichonephila inaurata madagascariensis
CAGCTATATATTTGAAGTATATTTTAGTGCAAATATATTACAATATTCTAGCTTTCAAGTGCCTTATAACTGAAATTATTCTCTTAATTAAAATTTTTATTTATTGTCTTTTTGAAACACAGTCCAAAGCCGTCCTCACAAATTGCAATGTTTTTAATAAATTTTTTTTTTTTACATTGATAGATATTTTTATGATGTATCAGATTCTTGTTTCGCAGGGTAATGAATTATTCTAAGTCTTGTATTTATATTTTAATGTATATTTCACAATTAAGTGAACAAATTATTAATAATCAAGACTTTATATATATATTGTATTTTATATATACCATGATACGAAAGATATATTAATATTTTTTGACTCTAGGTTTATGGGCCTACGGACACTCTTTAATTTTATGGATACAGGGTACCACTCATTTATACTTAAATACGATTAATTTAATTTAAAATAATAACAATCTTAACAAATTTAATAGTTAATAATTTAATAGCAGATTACATTTGCAACAATAAATGCAATGGTTGCCCCTTATAAATTGAAAATAAGTAATAGTAGTGGTTTTCATGATTTTGCTCATAATGTCTCCAAAATGTCAAAGTGATGGATTCTGTTAACTCAGTTATTCTTAGAATATAATAATCTCATTCTCTTATACTCTTCAATCTTTACCAAGCTTTTTTAGTTCATGGACTAAATTTAGAATAATTTATATTTTTATGCATCGTTCTTTTTTTCCTCATATAGATCATAAAACGAGCTTTAATTTTTTAAGGAAATATTGATGGTTCAATCATCTTTTTTTAATGAATGATTAATATCTAAAATTTCTCTCAGAATCACATTTCTAACACAACAATCTCATTATTTTTAAAATTTCCAGTATCTGTTGCACTAATTATTGGTCCCCTCAAAATTACATTGGAATATGTAAAATATGTTTGCCATTATCATTTTTTTTCTTAAAGAGGAAAAAGTTTTGCTGCAGACACATTGGAAGAAATTTTAATATAGCATAACTATCCTCAGCAATTAATTCACAATCATTGTCTTGTAATGTTAAATAAATAAGATGAGTATTAATAAAAATCTGAAACAAAGAAAAAAAATAGCTTGCTCTCTGAGACATTTCTTATTAGTTCATCAGCTGGGCATACATTGAAAATATATATGCACTAGACCAGCGCTTCTCAAACTGTGGGGCGCGCCTCTCTAGGGGGGGCATAATGACCCTAGAAGGGGGGCGCGAGCATATTGAAAAGTCGAAAACAAAAGAATATTTAAAAAAACTATTAATTTATTGAAAGTAAACAAACAAAATCCATTTTGACATGATAAAAAATTAAAAAAACAAACAAACACTTACACTGATATAATATACATAGAAATGTATCAGTACTGCATAATGTATTTTATCGTTAATTTAGCAATACTAGGTTAAGAACAAATTTAATAATTATCAGTGACCCAACGGGCTTGTCATATATAAAATTATATCCAAAAATCAACACTTATAATGATAATTTGTACGGTTTATAGTTAATTCTTTAATTGCGGATTAGAAGTTACGTGATTCATTCCCAAATGCCACCGTTTTGCACTTATGCGTGCATATGTGGTGTATTGGGGGGGACGAGAAAGGGAATAAATAAACAAATCCTCTGAAATAAGTAAATCCTTCGCAAACACTATCAAAATCATTTTATTGCATTCCAAAACCTTCCGAATAATTTTATGGATAGGAGTGATCAGAAAAGATCGTATTTTGAAAAGACGTATATATACGTCAGGGCAATTTACGCACTGGCTGAACGAGACGTTTATATACGCCAGCGACACTTAAGAGGTTAAAGTCGTATGGTAGCTTTAGCATCAAAGTATTGTATTTTCGAATTCAAAACATTGTTAAAAATTGAACGGCCAGGGGCGATGAGAATTATATGATTGAATATTTGGTCGCTAGTATTGAAAGTTTGAGAAGCACTGCACTAGACGTTACCCACCAGCTTCACTGGATATTTTATGAAGTTGTATGAGTATATACCATTTATATATAAATATAAATTATTAATACTTAAGTCCAAGCAATAAGTCTTCGATTGTACTGAAAAACATTCTTATAATTCATTGCACTTTAACCCCTCATAACGCCCCTTGTATTTCAATTTTTGCAAAGCCTCTTTTGTAGCGGATCTATACTTCTTAAAAGTAGTATGCATACCAAATTTCAAGTCGGTAAGTCTAATAGTTCCAAAATAGTAATTTTCTCTATAACGTTCCTTGTGTTTCGCTTTTTGCGAAACCCTTTTTGTATACAATTTCTACTGTATGAAAGGAACGTGCCCACAAAATTTCAAGGCTGTAGGTCTAATAGTTCTAAAATGGGATTATTTTCATATATAATACGGCCTTTAAACCCCTAGCAACCACGCCTCTTTGGGGGTCGTTTTTCGCAACCCTTTCTTAGCGGATCTCTATTCCACAAAACGGAGACATACCGAATTCAAGTCTGTAGGTCTAATAGTTTTGGAGAAATCGTGATGAGTGAGTAAGTCGCCTTTTCTCCTTTATATATATATATGTTTCGTCTAAAATTCTCAAAATATTATATTCTTCTAATCCAACTCTGGTGAATAATTAAGTTTCTCAATGCAGTTTACCAAAAAAGAAACTGAAATTTATTTATCAAACAATATAGAACATTAAATATATTAATTTTTGCTTCTTATTGAATGCAGCTTTATGCTAATTTAATCATTCTAAAGGTGACTCAAAAATATACAGCAAAAAATATAAGTATTTTCCTCAATAAATAGTATTTTGTATCCTTACGAGGAAGAATGTTAGTTTCAACCATTTAAAAAAACATCTTTCATGCTTTTTCTCAGACATCTTTAGCGCTTTAATATTTTTTTTTTCTTAATCACATATTACTGTATTTAATTCAATGATAGAACTAAGCATATTTTTCAGTTATATAAGATAACAATTAAATGAAAAACTATTTAATTTATTTCCAGTTTGTATAACATGTATTTTTTCTCGGTCTCTTTATTGGAGAATTGGTCCTAAGCAAAAATGGATAAATTCTCAATGGCTATAAACTCAATCTAATCTTTCTAACTGTAAAATTAGACAGCAGAGCTTAAACTACTGATTTTCATTAAATTTGGTGTATAAAATTTTTAGAAATCCAAAATTTATGGAATAATACATAAAATCTAGTTTGCGAAATACTGATATTCAGAAGGCATTTTTACTATTTACACAATCATTTAAAAACTAAAAACAAAAAGTAAAAAAAAATAAAGTTTTACAAAACATATTTTAGAATATACCTATTATACAAATATATAATTAATTACAAGCTGACTTTTTAAATTTTTATTAAAACTATTGTGTAGTAGTATTTCTCACCAGTATTTGTATATATAATTATATTTACCGAAATAAAACTTCAGAAATGTATTTATGAATCCTTTGAAAAAAATGGAACTAAGAATAAAAGGGATTTTAAGAAATTATTGAGTAAATTATTATCGTTTTAATCAATATGATTTTTTATACAACTAAATAAAGTTTAACACAGAGAACTTCATTATGTAATAAAAATAATTTTACAATTAATAAAAACTATCAGATTAATATTTTCTATTCATCATATGAAATTTTTAATCAAGTAAAATTTTTAATTGTTAAATAATCTTAGTATAATAAAAAAATGAAATATAAATATATATTTTTTGAAAAATTAATAAATTATAAAAAAAATCTAAAAAAAAAATTGTATTTCATTAAATGGATTTATTGAACTACCTCTCCTAATGAAGAATTTAATTAAGAGCTTAATATTTAAGTAACTTCAGGAAGTTGCCTTTTTAATTAACGGTTCACAGTGATGTTTGCTGTTTCAATGAAAGTAAATCCTTTCGCAACCATTTTGGATATGTGTTTTTACAAATTATTTTGGGCAAAAGCTTTCAAAGTAATTACTAATATGCTTTACACTTTAAATAAAATATAACTCTTTAGAACGAAATTTTATAAGAATTGCATTATATGTGTAGGGACAGTGCTTCTCAAACTTTCAATATTTGCCACCCAATATTCAGTCATAATATTCATCCTTACAATAACAATGTATTGAATTCAATAATATTATACTTTGAAGCTAAACTTACAGCACGGCTTTAAACTCTTAAGTGTCACCAGCGTATATAAACGTCTCGCTCAGTCAGTGTATTAATTGTCTCGGACTTATATATACGTCTTTCCGAAGTACGTTCTTTTCTGTGTTCACTGATATCCATAAAATTATTCCAAAGGCTTTGGAATGCAATAAAAAGAACTTGAAAGTGTTTGCGAACAATTTACTTATTTCAGAGGATTTTCTTATTTATTCCTTTTCTGTCCCCCCACCTCACACACACACAATACATCAGATACACTCACTCACGTGTTAAACGGTGACATTGGGGAGCGAATAACGTAATTTTTAATCGAATTTTAAGGGATTAATTATAAACCGTATATAAATCAAGATAAATGCTAATTTTTGTTTTTAATTTTATATGTGACAAACCTATATGGACACAAGAAATTATTAAACTTGCTCTTCACTTAGTACTGTTAAATTAATTACAAAATTCATTGCACAGTACTGATATACTTATGTGTGTATTATATCAGTGTAAATGTGTATTTTAATTATTTATTTGTTTGCTTTCAGTAAATTAATAATTTTAAAAAAAAATAGTCTTTTGTTTTCGACTTTTCAATATGCTTACGCCCCCCTTGTAAGGTTATCACTACCCCCTAGGGGGCGCGCCCCACACAGTTTGAGAAACACTGGTGTAGGATTTAAATATTTGAGAAATCAAAATAGATCAGGTCTTTATTTTCTATGAAAAGAACAAGATAAAGGCAAACTCACTCAAATGATTTATTTTAAAATTTCATGAAGAAGATCGAAACGCGCTAAATCTATATACCGGGTGTCTATAATTAAACATGAAATTTGCTAGTAGTCTGTAGCAAAAACTGTACAGTGAAATTGTATGAAAATTGGGTAATGGCAGAATGAAATGATGGAATTTTATTAAAGGAAAACAAAACAATGAGTATCCCCCTCCCCCCAGGAGGAGTATCATAGCTTTATTAAGAACATATAAATAATCTGCACAAGTTTACAAAACATGCTCGATATGCTGTCCACCATGGTCTGCTACCATCTGGAAGCGTAAAATGCAGCATGAAATGGGGAATGTAACGCACTTGATATTCTATGATTTTTTTAACCTTTTAACTGTCATGCCCGAAATAATCTTGGGCACAGCACTGGTGTTCGAAAATGTCAGGTCCGAGTATTACTCGGGGTAATTTTTTTTGAGTGCATCGTATTGTTTTACCTGAATATATATCGAGAGATGTTTATTTCGGCTTCATTTCTTTGTCAAACCCGACTGATCCTCGTGAAAAGTTAATGTGCGTTCAATTCAATCGATGGCAGCACTTTTCTGAAGACTTCAAAGGTTAGAGGTTAGAAGTTCTTTGATTCAAAAAAATTTGACAATTTGTGTACCCAAATCATCAAAATAACTTGACAGTTAAAGGGTTTTAAGGTCGGATACAGATGTGATGGGGTCACAGTAGATCATGGCCTTGAGGTATCCCCAAGTGGCAAATATTCATGTAGGCAAAATTCAGGAGGCCGCGTAGGTTGCCGCGTGCACAGAATTGCGATAGTTAAGACATTTCCATATGCCAATAGTTAGCATTGCACAACGCCATCTAGTGGTGATTTTGAAACACGTTTTTTTCCTCGATGGAATTCCCATCATTTCATTCTACCGTTACCCAATTTTCATGCAATTGTGCTGCATAGGTTTTGCTACTGACTGCTAGTAAATTTCAAGTTTAATTATGGACACCCAGTACATAAAAGAGAAAAGCGACCCACATTCACTCATCACGATATCTTCAGAACTATTAGACCTGCAGACTTCAAATTTGGAATTATTCTTTCTTTCATGGATTAGATATCAGCTAAGAAAAGGTTTTGCGAAACTCTACCCCCAAGTGGGGTTGCGAGGGGTTAAAAGGCCGTTATAGATAAAAGAAAGTCCCATTTTTGAACTATTAGACCTACAGACTTGAAATTTAGTAGGCACGTTCATTATATGGAGTAAAGATATAAAAAAAATATGATTTTGCATAGATCGATACACAAGGGGCGTTGTGAGGGCATCAGGGGCGTTACAGAAAAAAATTCCCGTTTTGGAACTATTAGACTTCCTTCTATGAAATTTGGTATGCAAATTACTTTTTCAAGGAATAGAGATCCGCTACAAAAGAGGTTTTATGAAAATCGAAACAGAAAAGGATTTGTGAGGGATTAAATGGTGTTACAGATAAATATTCCAGTTTTGGAACTGTCAGACCTGCAGACTTGAAATTTGGGTATGCATATTCCTTCCATGGAGTATAGAATGGGTTCTGCTAAAACCAACCCCAATAAGTGTTGTGAGGGGTTAAGGGGCATTAGAGAAAACATTCCTGTTTTGGAACTTTTAGACTTACAGACTTGAAATTTGAAAGGTATTCCTTTCACGAAGCAAAGTTTCAACTAAGATTTAATTTTGCAAAAATTGACCCTAAAAAGGGTTGCGAGTGGTTAAGGGGTGGTAGTGATAAAAATTAATGTTTTTGAACTGCTAGACCCACATACTTGACATTTAGTAGGCAAGTTTTTTTGGTAGAATAGAGATCTTCCAAAAATGAATTTTTCGAAAATCCTTTCCTATGGGAGGGACGGGAATTACTGGAGCGAATTGGTAAAAAAAAATCCCTTTTCCAAAGTACCAAACCTGCAGTAATAGATTTTAGTTTGTGCGTTTTTTTATTGTTGTTGAATTTAAATCAGCCAAGAGAACGGGTATAAAACAGATATCAGTTCTCAAAAAGGTTTATGGGGCTTATTGATAAAAAAAATCCCGTTCTTGAACAATTAGATTTAGACTTGATATTTGGGAAGCATATTTATTTTACTGAGTAGAGATACACAAAATTGGATTGGATCTAGCAGCACTTTTTGACGAATATTTTGATAATTGCACATAATATCTGAGCAAATTGAAGGATGAACTCTATCTCTGGACTTTAACCGAAAGGTGTATATTTCAAAAACCTTTTGAAACAAGGTATCCCCCCCCACCCAGTTGTGTTTGTTGAACGATGTAGAACATAATTTACTTCCATTCAAGAGCCAAACAACATAACTGACAATATTGAAAAATTAATGCGAATAATGCATTAAATCATGGAGAGGCCTATTTCTTAATTAATTCATTCTTTAATGCATTGCTTGTTCATTAATAAAATTTTTTCCGAAAAATGAGTGATTTTATTTTTATAAAAGTGTGAAATTTTGCAAAATTGAGATTTTTTATTCATAAATCTTCTTTATGTAAAAAATGATAGAATAAAATACGACAAATAATTATTTAATTCCCAAGCCTACCAAATTTTTGTTTTCATGAACTTTAGTTTTTTAAAGACATAAAATCTGTCTTATATATGTGACTATTTACACATACTTTTACATTATATGAAGGAAGTCTAATATTTTAATTTTATGTAAGAATAAAAGAATGAAATGTATTACTACATCTCGCAATAAAAAAGTTAACTGGCATGTTTGAAAATCTTATAAAAAATATTTCCAAATTTAATATCACAATAAAAAGTAAACCAAATTTTCTGGTGTTTTTTTTCAATACTTTCTTAATATTTTCAATAAAAATAATACTATTTTAGAACCATTTTTGTATAATTATCATAGACAAGAAGGGGATAAAACTGCATTAAATTGATATTATTTCCGTAATCGATATACTTTATGCTATTTTTTACATTTTATTGGTATTCGATATTTATGGTTTTGATAAGTAACAACATATAAGAGTGTTTTAACAGCAACTAATTTGTACAAATAGATCAAGGAGATATACTTCGGAAGTACGCAACACTTTTTACTACTTTATCGATAAAATAGCTCTGAAGCAGACTGTAATCAAAAGAATAAATGATGTGCCATTTTTATTGAGTTATCTTGTCCTCCCCAGCTGAAAAACATATCTGCCTGCTAGTGTTAAAGGTTTCTAGTATTTTATCCGCAACATCAATGTTCTTTGATGAAGTTTCGTTCATTTTTTGTACTTTTATATCAAATAACTCCGTACATAAGATTGTTTGCGGTGATAAGACATTGGTAAAAAAATAGTACCAAAGAATCGTAGAATCTTAATTACCGAAAAGAAGTAGATGGAAGTTTGGGGGAAAAGAAACATAAAAGTTTGTTGGAAAAAGAGAGGCCGAGAGCACTTTGAAATTGTTTTTCTTGTAGAATATACATGTATATATTTATAGTTTTCATTTAACAAGTATAAGAATTTTCCACTTCGATTCTGTTTTCTACGTATGAAACAGACTAGTACAAATCGTTAAAGGTTTTCTAGGACCATCTTGGAAGACAGTGTGAGATTGAGAAAGGTAACAATGACCCTTTTTTATAAAGGCAGTATCTTTAATTGTTATTAGTACTTAAAATTGTTTTCCCTTTTTATTAAAAATCATAAATATTTATTCGAAATTTGTACTTAAAATTTTTTTAATTTGTAGGGAAAAAATACGAAGTGTTTGAAGATTACCTTTAAAAGGTATTGAAACATATTTCCTTTATATTTTAGATCGAATTTTGCAAATTAATTTTTATTTCCAAAACCATAACTGTTAGTTTTACAATAAATCTTGGGCTCATTTTTAAGTTCGTAAAAGATTCTTCGTAAGCAAAAAAATGTTATTAAGACTAACCTTAGTTCGGAATTTGATTGAAATTTGATATTTGTAATGTAATTGAGTATTTTTTATTGAATAATTAGCTCCAATTAAAGACTACTAAGCTTACGAGTAAAAATAGATGCTATTTGTAAAGTCTATGAAAATTTTAAAAAATTATTTATTCCTTGGGAAGGTGACAAATCAATAAATACTAGCTTAAATTTTATTATTTATAATGATTAAATTGAATAAGTAAATTCTGATTGATATTTTAAAAACATTTCTTTGAGAACATAGAAATATAACTAGTCGATGATTTTAATCATCCTGAGAAGTCTTAGAATAATATATTTAATTGTAAATTAAAATATTTCAATTTGGTTTATGTATGAAAAGACTAAATGTATGTATTTTTAATAGATGAAAGGAAGAAATTATCTAAACGTCATGAATATTTTTTTATATATTAGAAAAGTTACATAATAAATTAATATTATATCCTATGCAAAATAAAATCAAGAGATATGTTACTTTTCTAACATATTTTCTGTGAAACTGAAATAGATTTACTGAATAATATAGCAATATTTTCGAAATATAAATTCTTAGTTAAATGTCTACAAATATATTATTTACAAATAAAATATTAACATTTAATAATTTTTTAACACATAATAGAAAAACACATCCCAAAATTTCAAAATTTGAATGCAAGAACACATTTAAACCAGTTTTTATATCAGTCTTAATTTTTTCATTTACAAGCACGAATAATTCTTTAAACATTTTTAACCCTTAATTTCATTTTCAAAAGAATATTTATCTGAATAATAGTTCAACTATTTGAATATCGCATGTATTTGTAATAAATTGAAACTGATTTAAATTTTTCGTAAATTGAAACCGATTTACGAAATTATAATAAAACATCAAATAAAAAAAGTTATATTAATTGTATAAATCAGTAAATTTTTAAATTAATTAGTGTGTGACTGCTTTTCTCACTTTTCTATGTATTTCGAAGAACATTTTCCTTTTATTAGAGAAATGCTGTATATAAGAGAAAAATTATAATATAAGGAGGATAAATGTAAAGCAATTTTATGACATGATAAAATCAAGAGTATTGGAATGTTTATTATTATTTCATTTAGATCACTATAGAAAATCGAGTAGAAAATTTATAAGAATTTTTTAAATATATTTTACTATTAAATTTAAGTAAAAAATTATGTTAAATACTTATAATTAGAATTTTAGTATAATCTTTTATCAGCATTATGATTATTTGGTCTTTGTATTAATTAGAAATGAAATTAAAGAGCTGTGCGTAAAGAAGAAAAAATATAATCCTGAAATTGAGTTGTGAAAATGATAAATGTTTTACATATAGGAATATTTCATTCGTTTATACTCATATTTTAAATTTTGTAGTTGTTTTATGATTCCCATGCAAAATTAAGTTAGTGAAGAGCACCATTATTTATTTCTTTTTTCACATTTTTGGTAAAAACTCATTGATCAACGTTTTTTCTTGACAAAATCAGTTTTAGAAAAATAACTCTTAGATCAGTGCAACAGATATGAATAATTATAAGAAACCTCAGATGATCCTAAAAAAAATAATTGAAAATGTTGTTTGGATATATCTTAGTCTCTATACACACACACAAGAAATAGGATGATAGAAGACGCTTAAGCGTTGCATTGTATTTTATCGATAAAAAAAGGCTTCAATATGCAATTCAAAAAAATTGTTCTACCAAAGAAAAAAAAAGATGCATTTCAAATATAAGAAAAAATTATTAAATTAGAAAAAAATAGGTATTTAATTCAGTGCTTCTCAAACTTTAAATATAAGCGACCCACTATTCAATCATCATTTTCATCGCGCCCCCACCCCTTCATACAATAACAATGTATTGAATTCAATAATACTACACTTTGACACTAAAGCTACAATACGATTTTTACCTCTTATGTGTCACCGACGTATATAAATGTCTCACACAGTCAAAGCATTAATTTTCTGGACGTATATATACGTCTTTCCGAAGTACGATCTTTTCTGAGCAGTTATATCTTTAAAATTATTCTGAAGACTTTGAAATGCAATGAAAGGACCTTGGCAGCGTTTGCGAAGGATTTACTTATTTCCGAGGATTTGCTTATTTATTTCTCTCTCTTTTCTCCTCCCTCTCCCCTTCTAAAAAACCCATCAAAATACGCTCTATGTAGGAAACAGTGGCATTGAGTAGCGAATCGCGTAACTTTTAATCGGCAGTTAAAGAATTAATTATAAACCGGACAAATAATCAAGATAAGTGTTAATACACACAAGCCCATAGGATCACTGATAATTACCAAACTTGTTCTTAACTTAGTACTATTAAATTAAAATATATATTATACAGTACTGATACATTTATAAGTGTATTATATCAGTGTAAATGTGTATTTTATATTTTATTATATCAAAGTATTTTGTTCGTTTACTTTTAGTAAATTAATAAATTTTTAAATAACCTTTTGTTTTCGACTTTTCAAAAGGCTCGCGCCCTCCTCGTAGAGTTATCACGCCCTCGAAGGGGGGGCACCCCACAGTTTGAGAAATGCTGATTTAATTAAATAAAGTCAAATAATCTCTTTTAACAAAAAGTAGAAGTGAAAAAAATGAATAAAATAGTTTTCTAATATTTTTCATTTCAAGTATTTAATATCTGGTAACAAGTATTTTACTTTAAAAAACACGTAATGTTATTAATATTTTGTAATAATCTCTGGAATTTTTCATTTTTTTTTACTTTTCTAAATGATTTAAATGTCTTTAAAAAAAACTGACAAATAAATTATATATGCACATATTAAGCATATATTATGTAAATATGTAAATAATAAAAATGGACTGAGGAAAATTTATCTAAAATAATGTTAATCGAATTATTTTCTGCAACAATCATTTGTCTGCTTTATAATATAATTTATCCATGTAAATAGTCATTGTGAAAGTCTCTACACTACGAAAAAGTTATTCCTATCAAATACGTATAAGTTTCTCCTCATGTTAAGGATGATATATCGGGCCTTTCGCAGTATGTTTAAGGCACAATAAAACTGACAATCATACAGATATGAAATTAACTATGGAAAATTGAATAGAAAAATCCCCCCACACATGAAGTTTTCAACGTATTTATTGTAAACTTTTTTAATTTATATACTGTGTTTTAATGTATTTTATACGTAACATGATATCAATGTATTGCGATTAACATTAAAAAAAATGCTTATTGGTTTGAAACACCTCTCCTCCCCATATATATATATATATATCTCAATTAAACCCAAATTATCTATAGTAAAGTTTAATTATGAGGAAATAACTTACATTGATTTCTATGCAAAATAGAAGTAATAATAATTTCAAATTTATTTCTTCGCATTACATTTCTTCAAAGAAATAGGATAGGCTTACAATGAACGTAGATTTTTTGGATTGCTATTTTTAACTTAAGAAATTAGACCTTAACAGTACGAACAATTATTAAAAGATATTGGGAGACTGCGAAGTAAGAATATTTCTTAAGCTTACAAACTGTGTGTATTTAATGATTTTTATTAAAATAAAACAAAGTAAGTTCTCTCTCGTATTTCAGGGAAAGAAGCATCAGAAAAAATCCATTATCTTTGTGTATTATGTGACTTCCACTATATTATTTTAAATTTGCTTTAAAACGTTCAAACAAAATATTTGAGCAATGTTAGACCAAGAATGTCGAGATGGGATAACATGTTAAGCATTCATGTGCCTTAAAAAGGTACTGAGTTTACCAGGAACTGTGATAGCCTAGTCAATTAATACAACAAAACCAAAAATCGATTTATTAAAAACTTACTTTGTATCATAAATAATATTTTTCCTCACAATAAGATATAGAGATAAATTTGTTATTGGATAAATCTTAAGAATAAGTACTATTAAGCGTATTAGTCTTTCATCTTTAAAAATTTCTTCATTATCTTAATTTTCCTGAGAGTTAGAATATAAAAATAATACTTAACTATCCATCACATATTCAAAAGATTTTAAAACCAAAACGATTGTCTGATAGAACTATATAATTTTTTTGTGCAATGTCCTGAATGTTCAAGAATATTATAATTACTCTTTTGAAGAGAAAATTTGGAATTTTATAAAATTAAAAAAATACTTTGTAGATTGTTTATAATGTTTAAAAATATCTATATATTTTTTGGCATTACTTATCAAATATTTCGTTTGAAGCTTTATTAACTGACCCCTCGTGGAAAGTTAGCCTCATTTTCAAAATAATGATAATATTTTAAGCACTGGATTAAAATAATATGAGAAAATGTACCCGGATACTATTTGAAGAGGCTATATTACATAATTTATTGATATAAATTAGGGATATGAATAAATATTGAATTATATTTATTGCAATGGATACAATTAGAAGTAGATAAAAGAGCATAAGCAGAGTGTATATGGTAAATGCACTATACAAGGGATGTTTTTACTATACATTTTCTGCTTAGATAATAAAAAATCACATTTAAGGAATCCATGAAGCAGAGGGACAAACCCACTCAATGAAAAAAGTAAATTACGCAAAACGGGTATTGAAAACGAGCAGAGTGTTTTCATGAAGAAGAAAAATAGAACGGAATCTTCTTTTTAGGATGATTAAAATTTACATATGTTTATTTTAAAATTGTATTCTAATTTCAACAAAATATTTAAATGCACGATTTGTTACATTTAGAATTGCATTTGTTGTAATAAAAATGTAGCTTAAATGATTAAGTTTTAGTTATTTACAATTAAAGTATTAAAAATATTTTATATCTCTTTTATTCATGGTGAGGTCTTTTCACTTCTAAGAACCTTTAAATTAATTAAACTCTTGAAAAAAGCATAAATTAAAATGCATCATAAATATGTGTGTTTTAAAAAGTGCAATATAAAATTAAATTTATGAAATGCAATTCATCTGTTAAAAACGGAGGGGGGGGGGTAATTTTCAGTGAAAGAGAAACACTCCTCATTTGGATGACTGTAATATGATTTAATTAATTTTTATTGTTTTATAAGTGCTGTTATTAATCAATAACTTCGTTTTAAAGTCCAGTCTAATAAATTAAAATAATATTTAATTATTTCTTTTTTAAACAGTTTTTGATGTATATCTTTTTTCTCTGAATATTCATATAATTAAATTATGTTTAATTTAATCCCTCTTTAGAGGAAGTGCACAAGTCATTTAATTTTCATGTCAATGGAAATATTTAAAGAATGCATAAGAACAGCATTAAGAAGGAAAACAAAAAATAAATTCTTTTTAGTTTAGTTTATTTCTAAACAACTCTAAGTTAATTTTTCTATATTAGAAATAGATGTAAACCACAATTAATCTTTTCGAAACTAATGAGTACAATCTGCTCAAATATAAGAGAACACTCTTTAACATAATCTAATATTAATTTTTTTTATAATATCGGAATTCTTAAATAATTATTTGCGATTAAAAGAGCACAAACAAATTTATAAACTTCGTTAAATTGTTTTTAGTTTGATTTTTTCAGTTTCTCTCTCTCTCTTTCTCAGAATGTTTCCTTTTGGTGAATGAATATTTTTTTTATCTTCAACAAAGTTTGAAGATTTCATTAATTTATTCATTCCTTTATTTTTATCTAATAAAATCGACGGAGTTTTTTCTTTTCTAACTTTAATGTATTTATCATTAAAAAATCTTTTTGATTGCCTGAAAGACCTTCAAAATCACTTAAACGTAACTCAAACAAAGTACACTTTAAAAGACAAATTATTTTTCAAAGTGTAAAATTCACGAAAAAACCTATTACATTTTAAATTTTGAACTCTTTTTAAAAAATAAATTATCCTGAACATATATCGATTAAATATAAGTTGATAAAATCGTTTCTTCTAAATGAGACTTACGAATACAATTTTTTGCTCCATAGTTGTTGTTTTTTTGATGAAAATCCTGTTTTGACGTAAAATAATTTTCAGGAAAAGTGATTTTAAAACGAGGGAATAAAAAAAAAATAACATTTCTTAATTATCATTTGACAATAATTGGATTACAATAGAACAGATACTTTTTAATAAGAAAACACGCTCGAAAGAGGGAGTGCATGTGTGAATATATATTAACGTCGCACTATTCAGGTACTCGAGGGCTTTTGGCGACTGACCTTATAATTTTGAGCCGTGGTCAAGTGACGAGGACGATACCTAAGCTTGTAACCTCCTATTCTTACTTCCACACCTCGGAAAAATAAAAGAATGATAACACATTATAAATATTTTAAAATTAACCACGAAAAGGAATACAGAAATTTTAGCTCTATAATTTTGCAGAATAAATTGATATTGCTAGTTGTATTTAAACCTAGAGAAATAATAAATTACGTCCTTCAAATATCAGTTTGCACAGGAAAATGGTAAAGAATAATAAATAGTTTTAAAAGTTCTAATTGTCCGGAGGGAAATAGAGACATAATGGATTAATTCAAATTACATTTAGTGTACCTAAATAAAATCAGAAGAAAGCTTGGTTAAAATTATTTTTAACTTTATATTTTCAGTTTTAATATGTATAAGCTTTCAGAAATGATACACATTTAAATTTACTGTTTATCTTTAAAGAAAAAACAATTAAAACATTTTTAAATAAAAAACCAATCAAAAATTATATTTTGATTTGCTCGTAAAAATAATAAGTATCAAAAAAAAAAAAATGCAATTTTTGTGATTTGATGATTTCTTGGAATTTCCTTATTTTTATTAAAATGAGTATAATTATTAAGAATTAAAAGTTAAACTTATAATGTAGTTTTAGAAAATATTCCTTCTCTGTATTGTTCATTAGCTTTCGTTTTTAATAGTGAGAGAAGGGAGACAGAACAAATTAATTGAAATTGTGTTTTTGAAGTGATAACTTCTATTAACGTGTTTTGCTGGAGAGTGAACTTGTATGAACTTCACGCTCGGGTATGTAACGCTCCTTCGACTTTTTTCGTCTCTAGTCGGAAATCCTGCTCGTACATGGTCGTCCGCGATATACACACCGCTAAAATAAAAAGAGGGACGTTTCCCCCTCCCCCGCCACTCTGAAACGCGGTAGTTTGTCCCCTACCAATACGCTGAAAAAGTAAAGTTCCTAGCTTTGATTTAAGTGGGGCTCCCCCCTCCACCACCTCTTTCTACAAAAGTGAATGCGGGATTCTTTCTAATCTTAATTGAAACATGAAAATGAAGCATGTAATATTTTTTAAAAATAGGCTTAGAGAGAGAGAGAAATCCTACACTAAAATTAAGCAAAATGTAGAAAAAGGCCAAATATTTATAGAACTAAGTAAATAGCATAGTTACCATTAGCAATATTGCAGTGTATTTAAGACTAAAAATCTATTTTTGTAAGCGAATCAGAATAGCAACGAACAAATAGTTCTATTAATCACATTAGTTAAATATACTTTGAGTCTAAAAAGAAAATCAAAACAATTAAAAATTTTAAATTAAGTACACTGGTATTAAGAAAAAGTTACATTAAATAATTTAAATACAAGAAAATAAAATATAATTAAGAAGACTTACCCTGCAGCAGCACTGGATATATTTGTACAAAATTGCCATGCCATAAAATGACAAAAGAGCTAGTATAAGCTAATTATGTGACATAAATCTTCTGATTAAATCACTTTTTAAAGGTTTTGACCTAGATTCCTCTCTTCCTAATCAACTACCTGTCTTAGTATTCCTTTGCTTAAATTAATTCAAGGATAGAATTGAATATTCTTAAATTGCAACCAAAATTTATAAAACCGGTTCGGGTTTTCTGAACAAACTAACTATGATTTTAAGAGGGAATTTTAAAGTGGGTTTTTCATAAGACAAATCAAAGACTTAAGTTGATTTTTTAAAAACAAAGTTCAATTTAATTATGTCAAATGATTCAAATGAAAGCACGAGGGTGTACGGAACAACGCTTGACGGATTTTTTTTTATAGATATTTAAATAAAATTTTGTATCTAAAGTATTTATAACCTATTTCAGCTACCATAAACCTATTTTTTCCTTCTTAGAATATAATTAATTCACAAATATTATTGTATATATTTCGTACAAAAATATTACTTTATGAGTACATATGAATAAATAATTTTATAGGACAAAAGTAATATCCCCTTGTTTTTTATTCACCAAACTAATCCCTCTGAAATAACATTACAAAATTTGCAGTTATCACTTCCATCGTGTGGTCATAAGCACACACACTTTTTTTTACTATTTATTTACATTTCTTAGCATATTACATTTAACAAGATTTCAATATGGGTATTCTTTCAAGCAATTTCGACCTTTACAACGTATTTAATATTAGTCATTCTATGACAATGATAATAAGCACATAAAGCTTTATTAGAAGAATGGTATTCCAAGTTTTATTTCTGTGGGTTCTGTATTAATAATTTTTTATGAAAGGAAAAATTCACTAGTTGATTGTATGGTATAATAAATAGCTAAATATGTTCTATTCTTTGTTAAAAGAGTTTTCCGTTTGAAAAGTTATGGAAGAACTGAAAAGTGACACCAAGTTGTAAAATATTTCATCCACCTATCGAAGAAAGTAGCTCTTTTCCTAACATTTAAAAAAAATAATGATCACTAAGACATTCATTTCTCTCACTTCGACAAAGATTACATATTTTCCGTATATGAGTGGGAAATCCTTTTTAATGCAATTTCGATTGATGGACTAGATCCTTCTAACCACTAGAAACTAGCACTGATGTAAAGGAGCCGAGTGAAGTGGACTTCGTAAGAGTCTTGAGACTTACTGCACTAACTGCTCTGAGAGAGTAATCAATATTTGTCACTTAGTGCAAGCATTTATTTCTTGCTGTATTCAAAGTCTGAAAGTTCTTTCAATTTTAAGATTTTTTAATATTTTACCGCTTCGTAAAATGTGGCAATGAAGTAAAGTAAAATTTGATTTTGTATTTTGGATAAATGCTAATTTAAGAACACTGATTCCAACTCTTTGAGGCATATATTCAAAGTGTTATTTTCGATGAAGGAGTTATTTTATTTTTATCCCCAAATTAAAGCATGATTTCTCAGCTTTCTGAAATAGTGTGAATTTTTTTTATTTCTTATTTAGAATTTTTCAGTTACAGACATTATAATATTAATGAGTCTTGACGTTTCTAACCGGAAGCAGTATTTTGCAACTGGATGTACATTTAAATTTTTGAAAAACTTAATATTTCATGTAATATGACAATCAATATTTTTTATATATGTAAAATGCATTTTAAAAAAGTAAAGGTGAACCTTACAGCATATAAATTGCTTAGAATAAATATGGCAACATATAATTTTACTTGGATATTTGACATCAAATTGAAGATACTGCTTTTGTTCATATATTGACATCGTTGCTAAATTTTTTACTGAACAAACTCATGACAAATTAACAATTTTAACGTCTACAAACCTCCATAACAATTGTGGGCAACTGATTTGTCTGCCGCACAGCCAGGAATTATTGTAAGAAGTACCATATCATTTCCTAACTGGATTCTTTGTTGCTATCCATGACACCTTCACAACGTGGAGGTGCGTCGATGAGATTCTGTGTTCTGTTAAGTTTCTCTCCCTTCAAAAGATCTCTGGGATTATATTCCTAGTAAATAATGCCTAGTTGTCCAAAGAACAAATTTTTAATGCTTATCGTCATACTCTTCTAACAAGCCTCAACCAGGATTCATTGTCATATCTTTCCCCAATTAGGCTTGTTTAGTCTTTGATGATAAGAGTATACGACCATACTACTAGGAGTCTTCCGATACAACTTGTTATTTGGAACGCGTATATGACAAGCTGAACCTTTTTGAGGATATCCACCAACTCTATGAGTAAATGACTTGACGAAAAACAAGCCACTGAAAAAAAAAATTCTTTAAATGAGCGACTGAATTCAAGATGTCTTTTCTTTTTTATGTCATGAATAAAGCATTGAATTACTTTGATACAATTAGCGATTATTATCTTTATGGAGTTACATCTACTAATTTTCATTCTGTTCTGATATTTTTTTCTTGTTGTTATACAGTGCACAACATATGTGCATATATATATATATATATATATATATATATATATATATATATATATATATATATAGGCCAATTCTCTACCAACAAGAGATCACATCCAAACAATAACACTCGACAAACACATAGACAGCAGGAAAATCACACAATGAAGGACAAAAGAGTAATCGAGATAATAA
>BMAV01013864.1:29838-42255 GCA_019973955.1 Trichonephila inaurata madagascariensis
GCTTACGCGGAACCGGAACGACATAGTCATCACAGGATGGCTATGTCACACTACGTTCAGATTACCTTTGGTGTTTAAACAACACTCTTCAAATAATATTGCATGAAGAATTATCCTCTAGCCATGGATTCTTGTCATAATGGTAAAAGATAGTTTGGATACATTATTTTTTTATTGGTCCAATAATGAGAAAATTTCAACTACTTAAGAAATAAAGACTAGAATTAAATAGATGTAGCATATTCGAAGAAAAAGCAATTTAGAAATGATTCCTGCCTCGTATTCATGTACTATATGTGAAGATGTTTTTTACCCTATTTTCTGCTTTTTATCCTTCCCAGTTCAATAATTACAATCTACTACACCAAAGTATCCTTTTTATTGTAGTTATCCCGATAATAAAATCTTATAAATGAAGCTCGAATGGATAAATATAAAATGTGACGACATATCATCAAGAAATATCATTAATGTGGATATAGTATTATGAACTTATAACTGTGGTACATAAGTGTTTTAGTTGGAATGTAGTAAAATAAACTTAACTTAAAACTTAAATAAAACGAAATTCTGTTTCTCTTCCTGATAACAGATTTGTACCAGAACCATTGCATCGTATAATGGTGAAAACACTAATGAATAATTTGGGAATTTGTCTTCTAGATCTGCTTGCAAAAATCAGATTATCTTCATGAAATATCTGATTGTGTTGTTTAATGTAACCAAAAGAACGAAGTCCAGTATTGTAAAAATAGTGGAATAATGGAATAGAATATTTAATGTAATACTTATATACTTATAAGAAAATGATATAAATGATGTTTCATATTACATAGCAAAATGTGTTTTTTAAAAAGACAAATTTATTTTTATTTATATATTTAAATGTAAAAATAAATAGTTGAAATTATGATATGAAAGGAATTAAAAGTGAAAAACTGCAGATAAAATAATACTTAACCTAAATATTTTTAGAAAATATTGATCATGTAAATAACTGCATATATTAATTTCATTTCTCAAATATCTTGAAAAAATGATGTTTTCATTTAAATGTTTTAATGTACGTTGTTTACAAAAATGGATTTCGTGACTCTTAGATAAAATGAGATATATTTAGTTTTAAGATTCAATTGCATTTCTGCGATGTTTGATTATGAAAATTTACTAAGCATAAGTTTTTATGATCCAATTAATTATTGAAAGTAAATTAGGTTTTATTTAATGTTTTACATCAAAGAAATAAATGGCTAATCCGAAACAATTTATCGTTACTGGACTAAATTGTAACCTCGATAAAAATAAAATTATCTTAAATACCAAAATATTTTATAATGAATAATTAAGTTTACGACTGTTGAAGTAATCTCTTTCATGAACTAATTTTGAAGTTCTATCAAAATAAGCAATTAGAATATCTGAATCTTTTATAATCTTGCAGATGAGAAATTAAATAAATAAATATGCAGAAATTTTATGGTACTTTGGAAATAGTTTTTCTTACAATATTGCGCTAAATAGTTTCGTATATTCTCTGTCATTTTTGGATGCTCTTATCATTTAATGTTATTGGTAGTAGTTTCCCGAGTAAACTTTTAATGCTATCTAAATTAAATTCCCAGTCATTGAGAATTCCGGGGATGAGATTTTTCTTTTGCAGACCTAAGTCACTTTAGCAACAATATGGATAATACTGATATAACAATTTAACTAGAAGGGGCATGATATTGAATACTAATCTTATTTTCAATCATTCGTCTTTAGCAAAAGCTTTCAATTTAAGGAGAAGCTGAGGGACAATATTAGATGCATAAAACTTTGGTAGCTGCTTAGTTTTTTTAGTTTTCTTTTCCTAATGTGTTTATCGATTTTTGATACTGTTTATCTAGCATGCAATTTGATAATTAAGAATTAGCAACATATCTCTCATCTGTAAGACGGACTATTTAGTAGATTTTTGGTAATCAAAATATTTTCTTTAAGGCTGTCTTCGGTTAATGTTAAAGAAAAGGAACCGGATTCGAAACATTTTCTTAGATATAAAAAAATGAAAAAATTATATGATATTCTAGCTTCACTATCTTTTAGAGAGCAGCATTATTGATCATATATCCCATTTTAACCGAGTTGATTAATTTTTTTTGGTATAAAATGTGTTTCGCGATTTCTCTCCTATACCGTAATGTTCAATGGGCTATCTCTTCACGTATTAAAACGAAAAAGAAAGTATTCATGAAATATTTTGAAATTTTTAAAAACACTATATTGTTAACAGAGATATGAGTTATAATGTTGTAAATTTCCATGGAAATTGAGGCATTTTTCTGTATGAAAATGTGTTTCGTGTTTAGTTCAAGCTCTCGTACTTTTACCGAAGACAGCCTTAACTTTCTTAGTATTGTGAAATCAGCATAGATAACATAAGAGAGTTGGATTATCAACAAAATAAGTTTGACCACTTAAGTAGTCATTTTTTTAATCTAAAATACTTCAAAAAGGCACAGTTTTTTTTGTTAATAACTAAACACCATACTAATTCCCACCTAGAGCCCACAAATGAAAAAAAATAACGGATGGAAAACTTTTTAGTGCCACAGACAAACTACTCACCATTTCAAAATACTAGCACTAAAGAGTACACCATAAAACTAAATGCAAATCAAAGAAAGAAAAAAAATTCAGTAAACGTACAGCGTATGGGTAAACCAGTTGCGCCAACTTTTGACAGCCCTTACTTTGAAAGGGCACAAACTGTTTAAGGGGTTAATATTAACTTTATAAAAATTCTTTTTCTCAAACTCAAATCTTTCTATAGATTTTGTGATTTACCATTCATAAGAATTTTAATCAATCAGAAGTATAAAATAGAGTTTTTATACTAATTAAATACTAAGAAAGTTATGAGTTTTATTAAATAAATTTAATTTAAAGGGATTTTTTAAAACTTTGAAATGCACTGCAAAATTGTTCACAGAGGTTCTTTTTTACGCATACTTATATTTATATATTAATTGACTCTGGGTTTTGGAAAATTCATTTGCAATAAAGAAATTTATGTATGTGCTTGTTGACTCCTTTATTTAGTTAAAATGTTTGTGTATGTAAGTGTTATTTTTGTTATTTAATTTCCGTTTCACAACTCGACAATAGAAGTAAGCTCTTAATTCGGAAAGTAATGGATCATACATTTTTTCTGGTATCATAAATGGCTATTTTGTGTACCTCAAGTGACCAGTGAAAGAATGAAAAGGTGATTACATTCAGCAGCAATTTTATTATTAAAGGGATGATTTGCTATATAAAATTGAATAAAATGTTACGCTACATTTTTTTACTTATACATATATTATGTAATCTATTTATATAAAAAATATAATACAGAGGTGTACAGATATTTGATCACAAACTTGTAGTACACAATTTTGTAAACTTTGATACGTAATTGTATATACTGTAATCGTTAAGTATTTTCAAAATGTTAAGTCAGAAAAGAATTTTATGTATTCTAAATTTGAATAAAGAAATACGCTAATAATGAGTGCAATAGAAAGTAAAGTATTTACTCATAGTTACAATTGTTTAATACAGGGTGTCCCAGAATGCCGAATACAATTTTGGAGGGGAGGTAGAAAACATCATGAAGAGCCATAATTGCACAGGAAAGCATGGGCGGGAAGTGATTGGTGGCGCTGTACGCGAGCTTGCAAGGGTAGAACGTGACTTTTACACATTTTAAACATTGCCAGCTTTTTGTGAACACGAATTGTTATACGAACGCTGAGTTAGCGGATATCCACTCCATCTATGGCCTAGCCAATGGAAATGGATGTGCTGCTGTTTGGTTGTGTGGGGAAAGATATCCAACGAGTTGGCAACCGAATCATCAAACGTTTGCTCAAGTGCATCAGAACCTGGTGAAACATGCATCTTTCAGACTCACGATTGAAGCTACTGGGTGGCTGCGAACAGCATTAACACCCATATTCGAAGAAGATGTGTTGTCTGCTGTGGACCAAAATCCCGGTACCAGTGTACGGGCGCATGTCGATGCAACCGAAAGATCTCGAACAGCTGTCCATCGTGTACTCCAGGGCGAATCCATACATCCTTTTCATGAACAGAGAGTGCATGCTGTGGAACGAATTCCCGGTACCAATGTAAGGTCGCTTGCCGTTGTAACCGGAAGATCTCGAACAACCGTCCATCGTGTACTGCAGGGTGAATCCATACATCCGTTTCATGTACAGAGAGTGCAGTTATTAAAGCCAGATGATCACCCACGAGGTGTTGCGTTTGCATAGTCGTTTGCTAACCAAATCAGACATGCACTTTGCTAGTTCCATGTTGTTCTGTGAGGAAGCAATACCACAACGCTCACGCGTGGGCTTTAAACAACCCACACAACACCCTACTATGTGCCGCGCAACAACGCTTCACTGTTAATGTGTGAGTGAAAACGTGGAGGACAGTTTACTCGGCCAATGCATCTAACTACCTCGACAAGTATCTCGTCTTTCTACTGGATGTACTTCCGGAACTGGTTACCGTTGCCCCCACGGCTGTTCGGGGCCGCAAGGGGTTTCAACAGGACGAAGCCCCATCTCATTATAAAAGATGTGTACGTGAATATTTGGACCGGACATTTCCAAAAAGGTGGAATGGGCGTGGTGGTCCCGTCGCTTGGCCTCCCGTGTCGTCAATTCTGATATGGACATGGCGGCACGAATATCCATCGCTGCTGATACTATCCGATGATTTTCGAACAAGTCCGCCATCCATGTCACGTCGGTGTTGTACGTGAATACATTCCCATAGCCGCAATTTTGATCACCTTCTGTGATGATTTTTATTTTATTTATTGTTGATGTTTTGTGTAATAAAGCGTTTTACACCCTGTGTTGCAGTTTTAGTAGTTTAGTTTAGATGTTCTCTGCCTCCTCTCCAAGTTTGTACACGGCATTCGGGGACACCCTGTATTGATCATTTGAGTGAATAAGTCAATGATGTTCGAAATATTTCTGAGAGTTGTTATGCAGATGCCTTTCATTTTTATATCAACAATATATGTCATTTTTGAGTTATCTATATTTTGAAGTATAAAACAATGTACACTTCATCTATTTTTTTCCAAGGACTTTTAATAATGTCACATTATAAAGCAGTTTGAGGTCTATTAAAGACGGACCTCGTAATTTTGAACCTCGATCAAGTGACGAGGACAACAGCTGAGCTGTCACTTTCCTCTTTTAACTGCTTGAACACATAAACGGGAGACATTGATCCTCGAGACATTTAACGTACATCAGCCCTCTCTATACACTGAGTCTTCAGTGCTACCAAGACTCCACCCCGCAACACTCCAGAAATGAGTTTGAGGCCATAACCACTAAGCTACCTCTGCCGTCAAATTTAGAACTGCATTATGTTCAAAATAATTTTCTTTACTTCAAAAATTTCATATCACACATCAGGTAATGTTAAGCAACAACATTATATGTTATTTAAGTTTTTTTTTTAAAAAAAAAAAGTATTTATTAAAGGCCACACAGACATTTACAATGGTTATGGGGTTGTAATATATATCCAAAATTTGTTTTCTAGGTTTAGGCATATTACTATTACTATTATTTTTTTGTCTCCCTTACTTCCGGAAGACCTTTATATTTAGACGAAAATGTTTTGACGGGTAAACTTGACGGTAATCACTGTCAAAACGACTAAAGAACTATCGTACATTTCAATATATACTGTTTAATTACTAAAGAACATTTGAAGCAGATAATTAAAATCAACAGATAAGTATTTTCGATTCAGCACACACTTTTCCACAAGAAAACTAATCTAATTCAATTAACTTTATAACTTGAAGTTTTAATAACTTTAAGCAGGAATTCTTTTGACAGTGTAGTGAATGTAAAGGTATGATATTTTCCACACCATCTCAAACATGACAATGACTCTTTATCACATAAACCAAATAACTGAGTTTATGCCATAGAAATATACAATTGTCTGTCAGGTGGAATATTTGGGACATAATTCATTCTGAGGTGAAAGAAGTAAGTCAAACAATAAGTGCAATTATCAACAAATGGATCGAAAAGTTCTTTCTAAAATTGAAAAGTATCCCTTTTGTTATCTCAAAAGTTGTCATTTAACAACATGATAGCACACTTTGACAAAGAAATAGCTTAGGTAAAATAAAAGAATGGAGATGATAGGTGTTGCTGTACCGATTACATTCGCTTGGCATGTCAGCTTGCAATTGCCAATCATTCAGGTCACTGGGAAATTTATTGAGCTGAAAAGATTCTAGAAATGTAGAATAAGTCAAAAGGATTTGATTTTTTTTTTTGGATTCGAAAGTATGAGGTCCGTCTTTAATAGCCCTCGTATTACTTTATATTGCGACTTTAATAAATCTCTTACTCTCTAAATTTCTTGGAAAAAATAGAAAAAAATGCAAATTAAATTAATTGTTTTACGCTTCTATTCAAAAAGATTCGATAAAATATTTGATTCTTTTTCATATCAATAATTATTTATTTTGTACTACGTCGAAATACAAGTTTTACTAACAGATCACATAAGAAAATGAATGTGATTATTGCATAGACGTAAAATTGGTTTTTAATGAGAGAAAATTATGATATTAATTTCTGATCTTCTATTAGTATAGTACTTGCATTTCGCAATGCAAACGATGATAAATTGAATATCATTGTTAAAATGTAAAAATAAATAATAATTAAAACATTCAAGAACTTTGTAATTGATTCATTATATACTTAACTAATTTGAAATAATATAAATGTAAACTACGCATAAAAATTATCAAGAAGAAAGGTTTTACTACTATTTTTTAGAGCCATATATTTTTAGTTTTTTTAAACACAATTTTTACCTATCAAAACGATAAATTACCCTTAATCGTTTTGTCATAGAGTAGATCGTTTATTTCACTTGTGTTGAATAACAGGCTGTTAATTACCTTAAAATGAATTGTACATTGAAACTATTTAATTTGATTTATTTTTTGCACAACATTTGCATTAGAAATGATTTTTTTAAAAAGTCAAAATGCTAGCGATGTATTAAAGATACAATGTAAAAGCGTTGCAATTTTTGAACAAAATGAAGAAAAATAAATTTAAAAATAAATATTTTTTTTTGTTATACATATATTATTTTATTATACTTGAACTGCCATTATCTGTATTGCTAATTTTTTTCAATATATTCACTGCATATCATTCCACATATTTAAAAACACATACAAAAGTTTTAAAAAATTAAAGAAAAAAAATTCATATTTTAATTCCCTCATCTTTCGGGTAAGATATTTTTACAGAAAAGATTGATGAAAGAAACAACTTATCTATATTTTTGTAACTGAATAACTTAAATCCCAACTCAAAATAAAAATCCCTTATCTAATTATAACGCTTAAAAGAGAAAAAATTCTTTAAAAAATATACAAACTTTGTTAATAATCTATATCATACACAAATTTGCAGAAAGGTATCAATAATATTTGAAATTCTCTAAAATTTTAGAATAAAAATGTTTATTGTTTTTTGTTCTAAAGATCAGTTTATGTCGTGGAGGTTTTATTTATGCGTTTTTAACCTCTTTCCTTTTTTAGATTGTGGACTCTCGTTTCTCAGATGTACCACTTTTATTTTGGTTACTCTTTTAAAGACATATATATTCATTCAAATCTAGTTTTGAAAGATTAAATATGAAAAATAAATTAGCAGACAAGAGAAGATGAAAAGAATCAATAAAAAGACTGTCTGAAGATCTTAACAAGCTAATATTTAAAATAATAAGATTGTTCGAGACTTTATAAAATCCTTTTGAAAATACCCATTCTACAGCTTTAACGAAATCTTCAAAAAACAGTGGCCAATAGTTTCGAATAATTTAGACAATAGTTTCCCCACAAAGTAACAATATTTAATTTTTTGAAACGAGAAACACTTCTTTTGTATTTGATTTAAATAAACATGCGCATTTCAAGTGGCATTAAAGTTATACATTTTTCATTTACAACATTATTACATGTTAAAGTACTGTATTTGGGCTTTTGTTTAAAACACATGCTTAATTTTAAAAAAAGATTGTGAAACTGTAGTATTTTGCAATATGAATAGAATTAATCTTATAATTAAAAGATCATTATTTTGATAATGATATTTACTCTAACTATTTCAAGTTTTTATTTATAAATAGAATAATAATTTTTTTTAAAGAATACTTCAAATAACGTGGTGCCGAGTAGTCTTAGTTGCAAATTCGAAATTGCTTCCGTGGAGTCAAGTGCCTGGATTTATTAAAGAAAATACGTGTAGACTAACGAGACTCATAGTCCTATTGTTGGTGTGATGAGTAAGTTTGTCGGCAGAGGGCTACAAGCCCAGATGTCGTCTTTCTCACTTGTCTGAAATTGGAAATAACGAAAACCGTCACCAATGTTACTAGTGTAGACCCGAAAGGCGAAATTAGCAAACAATCAAAACATCATTTTTTAAATTAAATCTTTTTGCTTACTACACAAAATAAAACAGCTGATAAGTAATGATTTTAAATTCAACAATTCTATAATTACCGTTTTAAAATCTATTATAGAATTTTAAACACACACGTACCCATACAAAATTAAGAAAAATACACCAACTTTTAAACAGATATTTAGCATTTTTTTTAATGTTGTATTGTTCCTTAAAAACACGCTAATTATTCAGGGGGAAAAGTGATTACGTGAGTTACATAAAAAAATATTTAATCCAAATATTGTCATGTTTAAAGAAAATCTCTAATGAGATGCTACAAAGTAACAATAAGTGATCTAACTGTAAACTTTATAAAATGTTTATAGACAAGAAATATGGTGATGAACGTTTTGTTATAAATATAGAATTAATTTAGATATAATTCCCTTGTGTTTCAATATGTTTGGTTGTAAAACAATTTAAATGACTATTGTTGAAATATAATAACAGTTAAAAATATGAAATAAAGTTATTTAAAAATTATAAACTAATAGTTTAGAAAAAGAAATAGTTATTTATAATGATCATTTATCCCCCTCAACGCCACTTGGAGGACGATTTTCTTGAAAATCATTTTCTAGAGGATCTCTACTCCATGAAAGGAATCGGCTTACTAAATTTCAAATGTACATCTAATAGTTAAAAAAATGGAAATAATTATCTATAACGCCCCTTAATCCCCTCTACGTCACTTGGAGGTCGATTTTCGTAGATCTCTACTCCATGAAAGGAACATGCCTACCGAATTTCAAGTCTTTAGTTTTAATAGTTCCGGAAATAGTGTGATGAGTCCGGAGATATAGTTTCCGAAATGGTTCTCTACATTCACGCAGATGTCCGTTGGCGGGGAATTTATGTTTCGGGGACTGGCAGCACTAATAAGGAAAACAGACATCTGGAACTTATTTCCTGCACTGTTGGCGTTGGCGGCAGATAAATTATGTCAAAGCGAATTTTTCATTCGGCGTATTTTCCAATGCCGCCTTTGAAGCAATGTGCAAACATTAAATTCTGTGTTTTGGTAGAGAAATCATGATGCATCTACGTAGTTATCATACATTCATAAGTTTATTTATTATTATTAGACCGAATATCTGTTGTCAATGACGAGAAATAATTTACATTATTAGATCACATATGTTTTAATTGTAATTGATAATTATTTTACAGGTCTAATTATTTCTCATATGGATGTGTTATATTATTTTAATACGGGTTTATGTTTGAAAATGCAAAATGTATAAAATCAAAGTTAAATTGTAATATTGATGAATGTAGTGTGAATGGAGTTCCTTTGATCAAAAATACTCCATAATCAAACTTTTCAATTTATAGTCTATTATATTTCCCTAGAAACTTTTTCTTTTGGACGATAGATTCAGTGTGCCAATTAAATTCAAAAACCTTTTCTGGTAGTTTAAAAATAGAAATACTTCATTGTCAATTTAATTATATTACTATGCTCCATCTTAATCATAGTATTTGCAATTAAAAGATTTACTTCAAACTCGTCATGAGTGTTTGGTAATGAATTTCATTTAAATACATTTCATCAACATATAAAAAGCAAAAATTATATATATATATATATTTGGTTTGCTGCTGGCTTCTGCACCCAAGTTTGCGGGTTCGACCCTGCCCCATGTAGGTTGAGTTTTATGATGCAGAAAATCAACGGTGGCTATGTCGTATGATTAGTATGATTATACGGCTTGTAAAAGATAATTAGATCATCTGTTTGGCTAGGGTGTTCTCGGCAAAATTAAATCCTAGAATCCTCGCATCATCAGAGCTCAGGCACCTCCTTCTAGGGAAGAAACAGGGAGTCAAAATTACCTGCGGTGATTGGTATCCACCTATATGGTGTCGCACTAAAAAGATATACCACTTTCCGGGAATGTACTAGGTCTGAAATGGTACAACTCCAATCCGCAGCCTATTAGAAATATATATATATATATATATCTAAGGATAATTAAATTAGATTAGAAATTAAATTCCCTATCTAGCACTTCACTTCCGTTGGTGTGGTAATTAGGAGAGGGGTGCCATCTCAGGTGTCGTCCACGTCACTTGACCATGGTTCAAAATTACGTGGTCCGTCACCAGAAGCCCTCGTGTAGCTGAACAGTGCGACTTTAATATTCAATCAATCAATCAATCAATCAATCTAGCGCTTCACTTTTATTTTTTCTCCTCACCTCTTCAAGTATCAAACTAATCACCCATTTATTTCTTCCGAACATATGGCCTAGCCAATAAACATGTCTAATTCTAGATCGTTATATTTAATAGCCCTATATGTCAGCATTAACTTTCAAGAGCACGTCATGAACGCCGTGATTGGTGTTTTAAGTGTTTAACCCACTTAAAATTTTTGGTGGCGTTCTTTTTTCTCTCTGCCTCTTGCGTCAGAAGAGATGTATTCATTCTAGAATAAAGACATTTTTTAATTTAAGTCTGTTTCTAACTCCAAAAACATATATATATGAAACATTTGAAATTATTGTGTCACTTATGCGTTTAGCATAATTTTGGAAAATATTGAATTTTCAGCCTTTAATATTTTGTCCATGTATATATATAAGACGAGTAATATTATTAACTAATATATAAATACTCTACATTGCTTCGCAACAGAATATTCGTTTCAAAACGTTGTGTTGTTTCTTTAGAGGTAATCCAGGAAGTTATCAGAGTTGAGAGAGTGAGAGGGTAGAAACTTGATTCAAAAGAATAAACATTCTTAGGAGAAAAGATTTTGTGGTAAGAAAAAAAAAATTGTGTTCACAAAAAAACCCCAAAAAAACTTGTCTTAGTGAAATATTGCCTTGAGGTATTTTCCTTATTACCACTGCAAGATGGTCTTAGTAAACCATTTAATATTGGCTGCAAATCTACTTTGTAGAAAGATTGGAGATGGGGAAGAGGGGAGGAATGAAACCTTTGCAGTTAAATAACGAAAACTAGAAATAAATATATTTATTTACCACAAGAAAAACCATTTCAAAGTGCTTCTGGCTGTTTTCTGTATACTTTTTTGTAGATTTTATTCTTTTTTCAAAGTTCGTACTTTCTTTGATTTCCTCAATTACGATTCCCCGATTCTCCTGCCTATTTTTGTCTCAGTCATTTCGCAACAAGTAATCTTATATACAGAACTTTCCGATATTAAAGAACATCAAGTGATAAAATGTCTTCAGAAACCATCATTGATGTGGATAAAACACTGAAAACATTTCAAGTTGGTAGACATGTTCTTCAACCTGGAAAGACAAGATAACTCAATAGAAATGAAATACAATTTCTCTTTTTGACCACAGATCTAAGTCAGAGTTGTTCAATCAAAGATTTGAAAAAAAAAATGTTGAGGATATTGGGTGTTTGTAACCTTGTTCTATTCTTCAAGATAGTTGGAATTTGATTATGTTGTTACTTGTAATTTGAACAGGGGATAAATGATAAAAAAAAAAAAAATAGCATAAAATATTTAGGTCGGTTAAATACATTTTTATGAAATTATATAAATTGCCATCTAGGTAACTCCATCTAATGCTTTGGCAGAAAAATAGAAAATTGATTTGATTCATGTATTTTAATGCCAAAAAGTAAAATTTTAAAAAGGGAATCGTTAAAAAGGAAATGGTATGAAGCACGATAAAATGTATCTCTACCAGGAATTTTCGAGCTAGTTCGTTATTAAATTAAACTATAATTTGAATTTTGAGGATTCTGCATTTCTGTCATTGATTTACAATGCACTAAACAAGACGATGAAATTCTTAACCTCTTCCATAGTTTAATTTTTGCGTATTGGCTTTGTACAATTTAAGACACGAGTACTATGGAAGATAATTAATTA
>BMAV01013864.1:43961-66329 GCA_019973955.1 Trichonephila inaurata madagascariensis
ATATATATATATATATATATATGTGTGTGTGTGTGTGCGTGTGTGTGCGTGTGTGTATATATATAATGCCTTTTTATTAAACAATATAAATTTAGGAAACTTCTAACTGGTACGAATTTCGATGTGTGTGATTTCCAATGCGAATGCTAAAATACGGACAATTTAAGAAAGATTTCATTAGTGACTTATAATACTAGAGATAACGTAATAGACAGAAATTAAAAGTAAAACTATTTTTAATTTATTTAAAATGTGTAAAAGTATTAATTTAAAAGTCACGCAATATAAAAATATTTTTTTTTGTTAAATTTGTACATAATTCAAAGACGACGACTGTAGTATCAACAAAGAATGATGAAGAAACATAACCGAAAAAAAGTTCCGTTATATATATAATTTAGATTATTCATACTTCATTACACTATTAAGCAATTAAGAATGTTTTAAAGAATACAGCGAGAATTTAAACTGGCAAGGTAAATATAATGAATTACTATGACTATACATATACATAATCAAGGAATTCATGTTACTTAATTGTAGATTATAATTTTTGTAAGGAAACTACAAATCCTTCAATTTTCAGTGAAGGAAGAGTTTTCATGTTCACTTTTATTGACTTTTTAGAGCAGAAATTCTACCTTAACAGAATAACTTTCTCCTTTGGGAATGTTGAATACTAATCGTCCTTTCACTTTTTAAATTGCAGATAAACTGTGAAAATTTCAAAGTTTTTAAATAAAATATTATTTTTTAAACAGAAAAAAGGGCTGAGTTCTATTCTTTCGTTTACGTTTCTAGATATTTTTATAAATCTTTGAGGCTTTTAACTATATTTTACTATTCGTAACTGCTTAGTAAAGATTAACTATTGTTTTCCTTTTCCACTAGATATTTTTCGACTTTTCTTATTTTATTCGCAGAAAAATTATTCAAATTTATAAGATTTTTAGATAGCAAGTGTAAGTGTAGAGTGTTACACACACTAATAAATAGATTTTATTTTAACAAATGAGTTTTTAATAAGCTTTTAACTGCGCAATTATATTCAAGTAATTAATGATATTAGAAAATGAGAAAACATTTATAAAGAATGGAAATAAAATATTCCTCATTTTTAACAGACATTAGATCCCTTTAAATATAGGAAAAGATTTTCATACAACGTTGCTATATATATGAATGATAATTGCTATTTATAAAATTGCAGGTCATTGATTCCAGACTCAAACATGAAAGACAAAAAAGAAAAAAAAAAGGTTTCAATGCTAACTTTAATAAGATACAGTTGAAATTATTAGAAATATAGCCTGTGTGTGTGTTTCGAGGTGCAGAAAATGAGAAAATTAGTATGGAGTGTTAGGCTTCTATGGATGGCAATAAAACAGCTACATGCCATGACATTTAATAGAGGCTTTGGTATGATGCTTCCACACATTCCCAAAATTAACCTGGTGCATCAGCGGATAGAGTATTACTGATCAGTTGTTTTCTAATCAAGAATCTTTCACGTTTGATGGACAATATATCATAAGAACAGTCAGGCTAAGGTAACAATGCAATACGGTGGACTAAGAAGTTTTCGAGAAGTTTGTGGCTGTATAGTTGGAATGTTGGATTGTGAACTAGTCAGTGTTGGAATATGGAGGATAGCATGCTCTGAAATTACGGGAGACAACATGCCTCTAAATCTCTAGAGATACAGTTCTGTTTGACATCTGTACAAGCAACTCACACTAGAGAAACAGAATAGAATTCAAAATCACTTCAAACTATAACACCGGTTGCAAGACCAATTCATTTCCTTTTATCAAACGCCCATTTTCATCTTTTTAGTCATAATTCGACGAGCAGCTGAATAGAATGAAAAAACAATCCCTATAGACACAGTCAATAATACACGAAGAGAAATACTTTAAAACTGAGCTATATATTAAGATGATGTCAAGTTATGGGTATTCCATGGTCTCAAATTGGTTTGGAACCTAAAACTGCTATTCTCCAATTCTATGCATGTAATCCCGAAGTCTTCTTTATATATATGTTTGAACTGTCAGATTTAATACAGTAGGATATGTACCTCTTTCTGTGCCACAAAAACAAAGGAAGATCTGGTTCCATCCTTTGGGATCTACTCTTGGACAACATATCTTTCTTCTCATTTCCATATATACAGGAATGGCTTAAAATTCTATCTTGATCATCATATCTGCCCTCGTATTTCCATATAATTCGTAATGGCTTGGGATCCACTACAAGGCAATGCAGTTCTTTACATTCAATAATTCATGAATTTCTTCGACGCAGATCCTAGAAAGCTTGCAATCACAGTGATTGGCGGTTGCTTAAGTCACAACTATTGCCTTGGTTTAAAAAATGACAAAAGTATCTACAAAGTAATGCATAACACAATGCAACCTCGTCTCACATTATCAAGTTCAGATATGTTTTGATCACATCTCGTTGTAATGAGAAATCATAAAAATAAATTTACTTTTAAGAGAGATGAATTAAAAATACCCTCTGTTTATTTGGAATTGATCAGAGAAAACCTTTAAATGTAAACATATTTAATATTTTTTTATTTGATTTAATATGATGCGAAACATTTTTTGAATATTATTTCTATAAAAGATCTACACGTTTTTCTTTTTTCCATTGGTCTTTTATCTTCTGTTAGTGTTTCTAGATCCAAAGTGTTAACATAATACATGAATAACAGAGAACGAGTGCTAAACGAGAATTATATTACGTAAAGAATTAAATTAGTGCGATGAACGTCAATTTCGACGTAATTGCCGTGGAGAGATTCTACATGCATACTATATTAATATATTTACGTAGCTTCTTATGCCCTATCAATATCATATTCTTCTCTTCCTTTCGCTGTGATAAATTAAATTAATTCTTTTAGGGGTTTCATGCAAGTCTTTCGTGTAGCCCATCTTATATATTAAATTCTTTACTTAACTAATAACAGCAACTTTTATGTAGCCTTTATGTTTCTTCAACACACAACTAAATTAATCATTAAAAGAAATTTGAAAATCCTGTCTACTCTTTCGAAAATCATTTTTTCCAAATTTTAAAATAATAATATAAGTAAAGCACATTGTTGGCAATATCTTACATTTTAAAAAATATGTTTTCTTCAAACATTGCAGGGAAATATGTGATAAAAGTTACCAACCATATTCTTTAGATTTAATAATTGAAAAGCATATAATAAAACAGTTTTTGCTTTAATTTTTAATGTAATTTAACATTATCAATTTTTATCGAGATATGCGATTTCTTTTGTGATTTTCACAAGAAATAATAATCATCAAGTTGTTTGTATAATTTTATAAAGAATATTTCAAATACTCTGTAATAAATTCAGAGGATTTTTCAAATTATCGATCGGAGAGACAGAAGATACATGAATTTTTAATATATTTTATTGCAAATACAATAAAATATTAAAAATTAAAATAAGAAATAATAATAATAATTAAGATATTAAATACATTACATAATATATTTATATTTTTAATATTTTATTAGACATTTATAAAAATCATTATTTGTTTAATATCCATATATAAGAAAATTTGAAAACTTCCAAAAGTAATCCACCTTAATATATACAAAAATGCATCAAAGTTATCTAAAGAATTTTTGAGGATGTTTGGAATATACATATTTGAAACTCAAAAACGTATAAAAAAACTTTAAAAGGTAAGCGAATTTAAGGCTTAAAATTTTATAATTAGATTTTATTTCTTCATGTTGTTTAAAAACAGTTAAGTGAGTAATTAATTTAAAAAGTAAATTTACCGCCCAAATTGAAGTAAATCTTTGTATTTTCTAATAATTCAAATTTGTATGTTACAGCATACAATCTGGCATAGATCTTCTTTGCTTGCATGTTTACATTTGAATTGGTGTTTATGCAGTCATACTGGATAAATCATTCTTAATTAGACAACAATTAAAAAATATTTTATCTGGTTTCTTTAGTTTTATATATTCTTTGTTAGTTGTCTTATCAAGGAAGATACAAGAGCACACTAATTTCTCTTAGAAGTGTTGGTGTCTCTAGCAACCTTGTAAAAATTTTGAGGATTTCAAGAGTTACAGATTTAATGTCTTCTGATATAAAGTGTATTAATCTTTATTAAATATAAAGGAGAATTATTAAAATTGAAGGAATAACTTTTTTCTTCATATTTTTATATTATCAAAATTATTTGTTTAAAATTGAAATTAAATATTTATAAATAAAAAAAAGTTAATAAATTTCCATTTTTTCTCTCATGGACTTCTTTAGTTTTACAAAAATTGTATCTTCTCGTTTCAATATTTATGATGAATAACAACAGTTTTTCTTCATCTTCTAAAAATATTGGAAATTCCATTAGTCTTTTCATTTTAAAATTATTTTCCTAAGAAGATAAATGGTATTGGAGTTTATAGAAGTTTTTCATTAAATTCCTCGGAAATTCGAATTTTTTATCGAAAAAAATATTTTCGAATGTTTAACAGACCATATAAGAGCCACTTAAAATGAAATATTTCTAAAAAGAAAAATTTAAAATTGTTCTTTCAGAATATAAGATTCTATATATTCACCAGCTTTAAATTTTTTATTATCCGTTACAATCTTCAATAAAGAATTTAATCAAGATAAATTATCAATTAAAAGGCAGCCTTAAAACAAACCTTTTGACAATGATCATAAAAACTAGAATTAAAAGGAAATCCTTGAGTTCATTAGCTGTCATGACTTTTATTGTATTACAATATAATGTTAAATAAAAAATTACAGCTGTGTTATTGAAAAATGAATTACTTTAGAGAAATATAAATTGCAAATTCTAAAGATCCATTAAATTCTTTAAAAGATATTGATACTTTTAACTGCATTGAATATCACTGAAATGAATTGACGTGTCACAATATTTAAATACCAGAATGAATATTTAAATACTAGTACAGATACAACAGAACCTTGATGTGTATTTTATAAACATGGGTTATTTAGGAAGGATGATAAACTATACGAATTTCTTATATAAATTAAAATTTGAGAATTTAAAAAATGTACTAAAACAAGACAATTGCCTAAGAAATAAAATTTTTACGAATACTATATTGTATAAAAAAGGTTATTATTGTTAAATAGAGACTGCTAATAATTTTATCAGTTATATATAAAAATTAGTAAATATAATGTGCTGAAAGACATATATTCTTGAAAATTATACTTTTATATTTCGACTTTATTATGGTGACAACATCATGATGAAAGAACATACGTAAATTTGTGTATTTTTAAGAAAGACAAATTTTCCAATAAAAATCATTTAAAATAATATTAAATATAGTGTTTCGTCATTGAGGTTATCGCTGCTGCCTTGTGGTCATAAACTGCGCAACTTTTGCTGAGTTATGAGTTTCAATCCTGGTAACATAACATATCAGCATGGTACAGGGTTGATTGAATATTTACGACTCACTTTTCAGCTACTCGAAGGGTTTGGTTGACAGACCTCGTAATTTTGAGCCATGGTCAAGTGTCGAGGACGACACCTGAGCTGGAAATTTCCCTCTCCTAAACTACTGCATCAACAGGAGGATGTTTGAGCTCTCGACAGATTTAACATGCATCGCTCCCCTACATGCGGGTCTTCAGTGCTACTAGGCTTGAACTCATGTCACGCCGGCCACGAGTTCATTACTTAGACCACTAGGCTGGCCCAGGGTACAGGGACTGATGCACATTAAAGCTGTCAAACAGACCTCCCGTTGGCACGTTTTGGAAGTTTTGAGTGTGGTTTACCAACTTAGGGTCATCCTCGTTACTTCAAAATTGAGAGGTACTTCACCAACTACACTTGAGCTGCTTCAAAAGTAGAGATTAATAAACAATTAACTAAAATTGTTGAACTAACTATGAAGCATACTATCATGAATGTGCTGACTTTAGAATTTTTAAAAAGGCATCCAATATAATTTTTTAAATCTCAATCTAGCATCTATTTTCAAATATCATAAGAGGCAAGAGAGTATATATCAAAATCAAAAATTTTATGCTACATATTTTTTTTGTTCCTTACAAAAGTTTTGGATGTTATATTCATCGAAAATTCAGTAATATTTAAAATACTAAGGCCGTGGAGTAATTTTAAATTTTATACATTTATTGTGACCTTTAAAAAACTGTATTTGAATTACTCAGAAGAAAGCTATTTATTTAATCGCTGAAATATTTCACGACCTATAAGAGTAAGTTATTCTACAATCTGAGGTGTCAAAAAATTTTTTAAAAATCCTTTTTTTTTTGTGAGTAATAATTTACTTCCAAAGAAGTGAACTCGTAAATATCGTACACGTATCGACTGTATTTGAAATTTGAGCTTAGAGTTAAAAGCCTTTCCGTCTTGATCAATCTCAAATAATCTCTAAAAGTCTCGAAGACTTTTGGAAGTAACGAAATATATAATTTAGATGCACAGTGCTTAAGATTTCTCCAAATTCTCATTAAAGAGTACATTTATTTTCAGATAAGATTTATAAATATTACATATGTACGTAACTGAAGCAAACTACACAATTTAAAAAACCATTTTTTTTAATTCATTATTCTTAAAAAATATTCACACACACATACACAAAGTTTTTGGGGCAGCCAACCTTCACATCTGAAAACAGATTTTTAAAAATGTGTTATAGATTATTTGAATATAGAGGATTTTAATGCATTAAAGGTTTTTAAAATGTATCAGAAAATGTTTGAAAGTTAAAAATAATAAAGTATTGGATATACTAATTTAATATTTTTAATACTATTAAAATATCATATATAGTTGTTTTATACAAAATTAGTTTATATTTTGTTTCATAAAAATTTTGAAACAAAGGGAACTTATATTACGTACGTACAAATTCAAAGCAATCAGAATTAAAAAGTAAAATTAGTTCGCATTTATTTTTTTTTCAGATGTACTTTTAGTTTCATCAAAATATTTTTGAAGAATAAATTTCTTTTTCATTTGTAAGGTAATGTGAACAATTTGTTTTTCTTTGCATTAAAAAAAGCTGCTTTACCTAAAACAGTCTTTTTAGTGATATCCATTTCAATTTCGTTTTGTTTTTAAAAAAAAACCCGCCTCCCCCTTTTTTTGTAATATTTACAAGACCAATCTAAGAACAGAAAAAAAAAAGAATATTTATATCACACTTTTATTAGTTAATGCAAATTAGACTTACGCAATAAAACTTTTGATATGCATATTTTTGATAAAAAATTTTGACATTCTTTTTGAAATTTTAAATAGAAAAATTGAAAGTTACTCATGATTGTATTGCAAATAAGGAGCAATTTTTTATGATTCAAACTTTAACATTTTATTTTCTATAACTAATTTACTTATATCTATAATATTTTCAGAGCATTGTATATATATGCCTATAATTTTCTCTACTAGAAAGAATGCTTGAACGCTAAAGATAAAAGCATGAAACACATAAATATTGGAAACTTAAAATTATAGATGTTGCAGCATTATAAGCAATGCTGAATTACGGCATTTTTTAATTATTTATATATGAGGTTTAACCAGTTTGTAGCTAGCTAATTTTCTCTCTTCCATTTATAACAATTAGCGAAATTCTAATGAAAAAAATACGCATAAAAGTTTTAAATCCATTACAAGAAAAATTGCTAAGGTTACGATTTATAAGTGAATGATAAAACAAGCTATCTCCAGATTCAGGATTCAAATACGGATTAAAAGCTCTAATATTACTGGCCGAAATATAGCACCACAATAAGTGTAAAGTTAATTGTACTAAAATAATTATAAACTAAGTAGATGAAGTTTAATACTAAAATTATTGGAGTAACATTAAGAATATTTTTGTATTTGACTGCACTAAAAAATAAAGAAAGGTTAGAATAAAATTATTGGAATGTACTACTTTTAAGAGCTACTGTAACGACATCTATGAATTGAAGGTGTGGTAATAGTAAACAAATAATGCTTGTGTGAAAAGATTAATAATTACTACATATTATTTAATAATAGCAAACTAATATTATACAAATAAGAATTTAATTTATACAATTTAAATTTTCCTTATGTTAACGATTCCCAAACTGTGAGCGTCATAACCCAGCATGTGTGTCTAAGGGTGTATAAGGTGAAAACATATTAAAAATTTGAAAATAAAAAAAAATATTTAAATAATTATTATTTAAAAGTAACTTACTTAAAACATCTATTATTTAAAAGAAAATATCTATTGAGTAATAATAAGGTATAGAATTTTTTATACTTATCTTGATAATTTTTATGGTTTATAATAAAAGTTGCATTGGAGCTTTAGTGTTAAAAGGTATTAATATTGCATTCAATACATTGTTATCCTATGGAGGTGGGCGATGAAAATTATGATTGAAATTTGGATCTTAAATATTAAAATTTTGAGAAAAACACTGCCTTATACAAATAACTACTAATAAAATTAACTGAATATTTTTGATCTATACAATATAAAGAATGTTACTCTATACAAAAAAAGAGTTTTATAATCTTTTATTTTTTTCGACAGATTATCGAAAATGCAACATTATGAATGTTTAAACTTCATGAAATATTCTTCGTGCGTGTACAGCGAACAGATAACCAAATTAGAAAGCATATAAACAACATGGGCATCGGTAGCACCATAAAAAACACTACATAAACTCAAAACAGAATGTTGTTTTGAATTACTAGAATTGTTTTTTTTTTGTGTCTTGTGTTGTTCTGCGTGAGAAGTTCAGTACGTCTCAAAATAGAAAAATTGCGTCATTCGAGCACGTTTCTAAATTCGCCCAAGGAAGAGTTGTTGCATGTTAGAGAACGTGAATTACCTCTCAGAGTAATCGGTGGAACTATTGAGAGATTTTGCGTTAATCATCAGCATATTGATTCTGCACCTGGTATTATAGTTTGAGGAGGCAATGTATTTCTTTCTTTCACTTTAATGCATATTGCCAGTACAATTATCAGCCATTACTATATTTTTCAGGTTTCGGTATTAGGTATTCTCGTTTATTTGCGGAGTTTGCCCATGGCTGCATTCCAACACAACAATGCTTGGCCACGTATGGCCCTCAAAATGTGAAGTTTTCTTCATATGACCTATCTATACTCTTGATTTATCACATATATCGCACACTTTGGCGATAGTTGGAAAACCAACTAACACGGCATGCAGTACCAGTTGTTACACAGCTAAGCAGGCAATGTGTAGAGTGATACATAATGTGGGTATACTACATCCTTACAATACTTTAATCAACTCTTTCATTCTATACTGAGGTGTTAGTGGTAGTTATTGCCAGCTGCGTGTTTGTGTTGCTGCAACGCCCAATGTGATTTCATTTCCTTCACTTTGCAGTAGGCTGTATTTTCAATCTTATCACTTTGTGCTGTGATTTATAAATTTTGCAAGTGTTGTCATTAAAAAATAAAAATATATTTCTAAATTTTTTACAAATATAACTTCTTAAGAAAATATTCTGAGCATTTTTATCATTTCCTTTGCAAGTATCTATTTACCTTATTAGCAAATTAGTGCAAACTACTGAAAAAAATGTTACTTCTTAATGACTGCATAGTTATTTTAATGTCTTCCTTACAATTTATCTAACTTTGAAGCAAAACTTATATCTTTGTTGTGTACTGAATTGTCTATGATACGGTGTGCTTCCGCTTGCTTTCTTGAGTATAATCAGTGGTTTTGGTCTTCTTTTAAGCAGAATAATTTTTTTTCCAAGAGAGGGATTTGCAAGTTTCGCTCTATTTAAATAGCAGTATAGTTTTTTTTTTCGTTGCGCAAATTGATCGGTAAGGCTTTATTTTAAACTTGTATTTAGATACAAGATTTTTATTTTAATTTCCTTTTTTTAAAAATTTCATTGGTATTATTATTTTATTATATTTATTATATTGGTATTATTATATTTTTTACTCAATACATGTAAAATATATAAAAGGACTATTACTACTAGAGAGAATAAGCGATAACGATGAACAATTTAATCAAGTTGGTGACGCATTTAAGAGAATTAACTGTGGATTCATTTGGCAATTCCTCTGTTCTATCTGCAGTTATACAAAGTAAGTGAAATAACTTTATTTTTTTGAAAATGAATAAAAAATAACGAATTAATCCAGTGCTTCTCAAACTGTGGGACGCGCCCCCTAGGAGGGCATGATAACCCTACAAGCATGTCGAAAATAAAAGATTATTTAAAAATTAAGAATTTACTAAAAGGAAACAAAGAAAATTTTATTCTGACATAATAAAAAATAAAATACACATTTACTCTGTATACTATATTTATAAATATATCACAGTATGACACAATATATTTGATACTAAGTATCAATATTAAGTTAAGAGCAAGTTTAATAATTACTAGTGATTCTTCCACATCATATGCAAAATCGTATGAAAAAATTAATATTTATTTTGATAATTTATACGGTTTTTAATTTAGATCGTATTGTAGCTTTAGAGTTAAAGTACATTTTTATTGTATCCAATGCATTGCTATTGCATGGGGGCGCGGTGAAAATTATGATTGAAAATTGGGGCGCCTATACTGGAAGTTTGAAAACACTGAATTAATCCAAATTATATAAAAAATATGAAATAGTTAAAATATATTATCCATTAAAATAACGACACAATGGAAACGACATCTGCTTCACAAGACACGTAAAAATAATTTTCGGATGAACAAAAGAAAGTTTCCACCATTTGATAGTACGTGATGGCATTATCAAGAGCTGACACTTCCATTCTTTGTGAAAATGGGTGTTCGTTCATGAAGAAATAATGGGAGAATGGAACGCTATTATTTCGCATGAAAACGAAAATATTTTGGCCACTTGCAAGAAAACAGTTTGGTTTTGGTTTTACTTTTTCAAATCAATATCTTCTCAATCGACAATTCAATTTTTTCTTATTGATACGGATTATGTATTTCATTGTGTTACGTGATATTCCCTTAACATGACTAAATTTGATATCTGTAAGATACCATTTTTGATAAGAATGCTCATTGAAGTACACAAAACACATAAAACATGTTTTACTGACAAGACAGATAAAATAAAATCAGTCCCGACTAATGAATACAAATTCTTTTTCTGCTGTATTCTATATCACAATATTTATATTAATAGAATCCTTCCTTTTTTTCCTTACAGTAAAAAAAAATCCATATTATAATAAATTTGGGAATAAATTATACTATAAGGGAAATTGCTGTAGTGTGTGATAGAAATATTTTTAATTAACTAAATTACCCACTTGTCAAAATTATTTGAAATGATTTTATTAAAATTTTTACATAACTTTTTTTAGTATCTATTATAGATAAATATATAATCTTAAACCAGGTATAATTAGCATGTTGATAAATGGTGCATGAAAAATAAATTTTGCTCTGGATCTTTTTTTTTTGAAAAAAAAAGTCCTTTAAATATAAATATAGCTAATATTACGCAATTTGGCTGCTAGCCTATTAAGAGATATGCGAATAAATAAAAATTTCGACGACGCCAATGAGACAAGGGTAATCTAGCTATGCGCATATGAAATGTAAGAAGCTGATGACCGTTAAGACGCCTACCACTAGAGTCGATTGGACTTTACCGACCTCGGGCAGTTGGAATGTGACGACTGGAGGCGAGTGATCTTCAGCGATGAATTCGGTTTAAGTCTCAATGTTTATGGCCAGCGCATACTCGTGTGGAGGTGACCAGGCCACCTGTCCCGATTCGGCATTTTTTGTCAAGAGGCATATGGTGGTTAAATAAGGTGTGACAGTGCGAGGAGTGATTTTTTGGGGTGCACGATCACCTTTATTTGTCCTTCAACGCACTTTGGCAGCACTCAGTTACGCGGAAGAAATTTAAACGCTAGTTGTACTGCCTAAGTCACCAAGATGTCATTTATCAGGAAAAAAAAAAACTGTCGTCACATACTGCGTGACTCTCTCAACAATATATTTTGGCGAATGACGTACTCCTGCGACCAGCCAGATCACCAGAGCTCAGCTGGTGACCTGGTGAACTAACTGCCCAGTTGCAAAGATTATGACACGATCTTTCACAAGAGGTCATAGGTGACTTCACTAATGGGATGGCACGCCATGTTTCTGTTTGTATATCTACCAGATGTGGATTTGCTATCTATTGACTAGTAACCAGTTTCATGCCATATATTCTTAAAAAACCAATTTTTTCTTCTGAATTTATCATTTGCTGTTATAACCTCATATACTACATACATGTTAAGTTTCGTGGTAGTAGCTCGTTTACTTCTGAGCGTATATATTTTTCGTTACAGAATGTATTACAGACTAAAATATACAACACTTCACATGCCATTTTCATGTAATGTTTAATAAATAACCCTTTTTTAAAATGTGTTTAAGGCCAAAGGAATGTATACAAGTTGTATATGCTATGATTTTCTGTTTTGCCTATTTTATGGAATTATTTTAGATTATTGATATTTAGAATAAAGCAAGCAAAGATTTCCATGTAAATTTTATATTATATGAAGACTTATATAGTTATTTCAATTCGAGAGAAATTTTCTGTTACTGAAAATCTTGTATATTAAACATTGGTCCCGTTAGATACGTTCCAGAAAATACTAGCATATTTATTTTTCTTATTTTTCTCTTTTCTTTTTTATTACTTTTGATGTTAAATTTGTAAATATCCTATTATCGCTTTCCTATGAATTTTAAAAACATTTTTTCACTACTCAGAAGTTAATATATGTATTATTTTTAAAAACATGCCACTCAGAAATATTTTTGAAATTATCTTTATTTCTGGATTTTCACACAAGTTTCATTGAGATTAATTTTTTCGATTAAACAGTAATGTTTGTCGATCGTGCTTATCCTATGAGCTTGTTAAGGAAAATTTTATCATTGGGTTATTTTCAGCTACAGAATTTTTTTGTTTAAACGCATAAAATGGACTAAGCAAATATGGCTTTATGTATCCCTTAAGAAATCCATCTTTTGGTCAACTTTTATAATAATTTACTGTACTGAAACCTTTATATCTAATTTAAAACATTACATTAGCAGTGAGCAAATACTTTACAATAAATTAAATAGCTTTTAAGGTTTAATATCGATTAAAATGTGAGGTCCTCAATAATAAATGTAAAATTGGATACATAAAATTTATTTGTACTTTTAAAATAATATGATATATTTTGAACTCTCAATTTTACCCAGAAGTTTTTTAATTATTATAAAAAGTTGTGTTATTGATGTTCAAACGTTTGTTTTTTTTTCGTTTCAAAGAACGCTGAACACGTGTTGTAGAAGTAATTTTTGTTTCTTTCTCTCACACTCATTACTGATGAAACTCAAATATACATTAAATCTTACAATAAAATTTTTATTTCTATGTATTTTTTGAAAAATCACACACATTTATTGATTTCCTTATTTCAATTATTTCTGTTTCCATGAAATCTTTACACTATTTTATTTTTTATTTTTATGAAATTAAAAAGGCTAATAGCAATAATACTGGATAAAAAAGTGTGTGTGTAAATTTATGTACGCACGTAAGAAGTTATACTTCTTTGGCGAAACAAGATTAAAATCTTTCTAAAAATCTTGAGTAGGGCAAGCTGGGCCAAGGACGAAAGGCGGTCACGAGCAGAGTTGAAAGATACTAACCTTAAGTTAATCGGACCAGCCAAACCCGAGATAATCACAATTTAAATAAATTTAAACACTAACGCATAGGGACAATAGGACCAATAACATGGAGGGTTTTCAGCAGACTGTATCTGGAGATGAGGTGAACTGAATGTGACACCCGAGGCACCATATTGAATGTCTTGGCGGGAAGAATCGTTCCTGAGAAAATTAAGAAATCCGCCTGAAGTGCCCCTGAGTTATGGCCATTTTAAATTAATTAAAACGATTAAATAAAATAGAAGCAGGGCACCCATCAACTCGAAACTCAGCCTGGTTGTGAGAAAACACAAAAAGGAATCCATTTGAACTGGCACAGAGTCTGTTGTTGCAAATGGGGCGATGCTAGCTCCGGCCCCCACCCCGCACCCCTCCCTGGCCCGCCCCCCCCTGGGACGTAAATGGTCACGTTCATTCCAATGATACACAGAGTAGAAGGTGATCCCAAAATTAAATTCTTCTATCTCTGTAATATAGTGACGTCATCAAAAGATTGAACCCCATGGAAATAACATGGGAATTCTAATTTTAAAGATAATGCCCCCCCCCCTATGTCCACTATCTACACACGAATTATAACAGATGAAACAGCTCAATGAGGAGAACCAATGACCCGAGTTTCATTAAAGAAGCTCAAAAGTCCTCGGAACTATGTGAGATTTTAAAAAATTTAAACTTTAAAGTAATTTTAAAATGCTAAATATGGCTGAAGAAATGGGGCTATGGTCCTGAAAATATATATCTAGGATGCTCATAGGGAGAACAATCGAATCCAGCCGGTGCGGTCGACCAAGGTGGCTTAGGATTCGAGATATTACTGGGAAAGCCCTGTAGGGGGGGGGGAACACCGGAGGGGACCAATTCCACGTAAAGCTCGTGCTAATACGAAAATATGGTGAACCTACAAAAATCAAGTCCCAAGCTCAATTCCTCAGGGGGATGAAATTTTTTCCAGTCTCCATAGGATTAATATGGAAGCATGATATTTTAGTGCTTAAGCCCTCCTCATGCCTACACAATGGGAATGAAGAAATTGACTGGATGGGTCTAGACGAGTGGAACAGTTGGTTTAAATCTCAAGTCCGAGACTCGAACAGGAGCTAGAATATTGTGAATTTAAACAAATTTAAAGTTTAAAACAACTAAAAACTATAGAAGAAATAGCCCTATGAGCATGAAATTATAATAACTGGAAGAGCAGACAGAGAGAGAGATCGAATGAACAAGGTCCGAATAGACTGTCAGGCTCGGGTACCGAGATATTGGCCGAAAAGTTGTAAAGGGGGGGGGGAATTAACCGGGGGGATGCGTCCCAACAGATATGGCTTATAACATTACGATCCCCCCAAATGTCCGTCCCCTAGCACCAAAAAAGTGGCATGTTAAAATATTAGACAACGGTGTGCACGCGCATCGTAAAAATTTATCCTCATTCTTTTTCCCAAACGCACAATAAGAAGTATAACTTCAAAACTAAAGATATTTCTCAAAATAAAAGTATAAAATGTAACAGATTGAGTAGATGTTATTAAAGGACTCAAGAAAACTGAGTTTTAAAAAATATTTTAAGAATCAATGTATAAGGTGCTGTTTAAGCTGAATGAAAATATATTTACTTTTTTTTTCAATTAAGATGAATAAATAAGTATTTATCTATCAATAATAAAGTATAACTTTAAAAAAATTCCCAAGGAAATTTCAACATTTTTGTTCGAATTAGTTAAGCAATTGTCAGTCATGTATAAAATACTCATCAAATATTTCCAATTTCTTTCATTTTAAAAATTAAAATAGCTTTGTGCTCCATCTTACGAATAAGCGATGTATTTTTAAAAGAGTCATTTCAAAATGTATTCTTCACTTTCTACTATGATGCACAAAATTCGTAACAGAAACGTATCAAGATTAAAATCCTAGGTATTAAAATTCTGTATGTTATTACCTATTTTCTTCATACATATGCTTATTAAAAAAATGTATGATTTTATTTTTATGAGGTTGTCCATTTTCTATATAAAAAAAATATTTTTTCAATATCAAATTGCAATATGAAATTTAAATACACACTGACATCGAAAAGTTAAAAAACAAACACAGTTTCGCAGATTTAAAACAATAAAACCTTTCCAAGGAAAACTTAATTAAACAAAGAAAATATAATTTTCTTAAATATTAAATCACATTTGATTTCTCACTGATGAGACATGTACTTAAAACTGTACTCATTTACGTTTTAGATTTATATGCTCGTGCTTCTGAAGGCTTGTGATTTGTTTTGACACTTTGCACACAACTGCACAAATGCAACATCTAGATGATTGATTACGATGGAGAAAATTTGGGAAATTTGTTGCAGGTACTCTTAGACGGAGGTCGCAATATGGTTCAATGCGTTCCGAAATGTGGGTTTCCGATTATGGAATCAGTGCAAGTGGACGGGAATATCCAGTCTCGGAACAATGTTGTTCAGTTACAGGGGCCAAAGAGCCAGTACATTTAAGAAGATTGCTACTAGGCCTGAAGTGTAATGCTTAATAGTCGGAACACAACTACTGAACATAAAAATGAGATCAATTGAGCTGGTAATATTTTATATCCGTAATATACGGCTTGCTGAAGGCTTATTTAAGAATGATTTCGTGATAAGAGACGAATAGTCTTCACGCGCCACTTATTCTAGATCACACACACACACATATATATATATATATATATATATATAATAGAGTTAAAAACATGTATTTGTGTAAAATTGAATTTTTTACTTAATAAAGTTACATATTTATTTTATTAAAAATTATATATGGATTCTATAATATTATATATGCATATACCTAGCATTACAAGTTTAATCTACTGTTCACAAATTATATAATTACTCCTTTACTTCATCAATATCCTTGGATAAGTGAGATACTCAGATTTCGATTTGAGACTTTGATATAAAAATTTCGTCTATTTTTTATGCTGATTTATAATAATAAATTATATTACACATATAGTAACAAAAAGCATATTGTGAAAAAAATTTATACTCATTTTAATAACAAGAGAAAGTATTAAGCATTAAATAATGAGTGTGCAAGAAGTAATTTGTCTTTTGAATAGATTAAATTAAAAAAACATGCTTCTTCAGTTCTTTTGCCCTTTTGGATATATTTAGCTTTGTCATTGTAAGTATTATTTTTTAAACTGAATAATTTTTAAACATTTAAAGCTGTAAACCTGTATGCACTAATTTCTTAAGAGATGGATGTCGATAATCAGTTTTTATGCCATTACATTCTATTTTGCATTCAAATAAAAAACAACACTAGTCTGTTATGGGATTGAATAAATCGACTTAGGTTGAAAATTCTTTGATCATTAAACAGTAAAATACTGGTTTACAAGATTTTGTGATAGAAGTCTTAGGTTTGAAGACGATTCACATTCATGTGCAGTAAATTTTCAAGTTTTAACGGTTGAAAATCTCTGCAAAACTCATGAGAGCTTTCAGAACTGATAAGAATTACCCACGAAAGAAATATTGCTTCGAGTTGTGTAGAAAGTGAAATATAAAAAAAAAGATAAATAAATCTCTCACATAAACTGGTGTAAGAAAACAAAAACCAGAAAATTGATATCTACAGGAAGGTGTTTAATCTGTATAAAAGAAATAACTTTTTTGCACAAAATCATTACAGTTGATGAAAATCGGATTTTGTACGACAATAATAAGCGTAGAAAAGCATATATTGATTTTGGACAACTTTTAGTATATATTGCAAAAAGGAATATTTATGGTAAGAAACAGATGCTATATGTGTCTGGTGAAGTTGGAAAGAAGTCATGTACAACGAGCTTCTAGAATATATTCAAGGTCTGGAGCTTGAACCATTGTCGAGCTCAGATAATTAAGTTAAGTAATATTCTGGATTGAATAAAAAGGATAATTCATGGGCAAAAGAAGGTGAAAAGTAATATTTTTGCAAAACATCGTTCTTCTCCATAGCAGAATGAATCCTGGAACTCATCTTCTCCTCAGGCAAAGAAGTTGTCTAACATATGAATCATTCCCATCTGATTACTATTTATTCACACCGATGTCATATATTTGAAAGTCTAGGATTTCACGAAAGTTGGTGTCGGAAAATGAATATTTTGCTTAAAAATCTCAATTTCCATTCCGAACGTGTGCACCATCTTCCCGATAAATAACAAAATATCATAAGTGGTAAAAACAAATATTATTTTAATTAAATTATTAATTTTTGTTACATGTATCCTTTCAAGAAATTTGAAATGCCGAATTACTATTTGCACACCTAATGTATCTATATCTATATTTGTAACTATATAGCAGCGTTTCTCAAACTGTGGAGCGCGCCCCCTTTGGGGGCTGTGACAACTCTACGAGAAGGCGCGAGCATATTGAAAAGTCGGAAATAAAATTTTATTTAATTAAATTTGTTTGCTTATCTTTAGTAAATTAATAAATACATTCTGACATAATAAAAAAATAAAATACACATTTACACTTATATATTACACGCATAAATTTATCAGCGCTACACAATGTATTATATAATTAATTTAACAGTACAAAGTTAAGAACAAGTTTAATTTTTACTAGTAATCATATGAGCTTGTCATATATAAAATTATATACAAAAATTAACACCTATCTTGATAATTTGTACTGTTTATAATTAATCCCTTGACTGCCGATTCAAAGTTACGCGATTCGCTTCCCAATGCCAACTGTTTTCCACGTAAGAGAGCGTATGCGATGTATTGGGGGGGGGGGGGGAGTAAGGAATAAAGAAGCAAATAATCTGAAATAAGTAAACCTTTCGCAAACACTGTCCAGGTTCTTTTACTGCATTCCAAAGCCTTCGGAAAAATTTTATGGATAACAGTGCACAGAAAAGATTGTACTTCGGAAAGACGTATATATACGTCCGGGAAAATTAACGCTTTGGTTGAGCGAGAAGTTTATATACGCCAGAGGTACTTAAGAGGATAAAGCGGTATTGAAGATTTAGCGTCAAAGTATGGTATTAGTGAATTCAATAAATTGTGATTGTATGAGGGGGGCGCGATGAAAATTAGGATTGAATATTGGGTCGCGAATAGTGAAACTTTGAGAAGCGCCGCTATATAGTAATAATATAGTTAATGGGATTGATTGATTGATTAAATATTAACGTCGCACTGTTCAGCTACACGAGGGCTTTTGGCGACGGACCACGTAATTTTGAACCATGGTCAAGTGACGTGGACGACACCTGAGCTGGCACCCTCCTCTCCTAACTACCACACCACACCAACGGGAGGACGTTTCAGCCCTCGACAGATTTAGCGTGCATCGCTGCCCTACACGGCGGGTCTTTAGTGGTACTGGGCTCGAACTCGTGACAAGGCAAGTCACGGTCCGATACCTATACCACTCGGCTACCGCGGCCACATAGTTAATGGGATATAATGTTAACTAATGCAAACAATAATTAAGATAAATTTAATTTTTTAATTAAAGTTCTCAATCAAAATGAATTATTTTATTCCATTCTATTTGCTGTGTAGAAAAATATTAATAATATTATTGCTTAATTTTCAAAAAATTAATGAATAATTGATGTATTATTTAACATTACATATCATCCATTTGCCCATACCTTTCAAATTAGAATGGGTTCCCTCCTATTACAATTTATAGTCATGTCTTGTATTTTTAAAGTGGTATAAAGCTTCAAAAACACTTTATGTGTCCATTCTCTTACAATAACAAGCAGAAAAATGACTTCGAGATTTCCATTTCATTGAATCGAAGTATAAGAATCGACTTAATGGATCAGAAACGAAAATGCGATTCAACCACTTTAGCTGCGAGCAAACGGCATTGATTCATTCCTGATGAATCACAGGATCTGCGACAGGATCATTGGTCCCAATACTAAAGAGAATGTTATTCATTCTGTCTAACACTGTTGGCGCTTATTAGGAAAATAACTATTGAACAGAAGAGCTATATCTTTACACGTTTAGACTATTTTTCGAATTAGTGGTCTTAAACTTTATCATATATCTATTATAATAAAAATATGTTTTCTGAGAAATAAAATTGATAGTGTATCTATCGCATTCTCTGAGATATCATGTACGTTTGTAATGAGAGCCAGTGAGAAAAAAGAGAGTAAGGCATAGTTATTTCTAGGAACAATGTGGATTGTAATATATTTATGACATGGACAGAAATCAGATCATAAGATTTATGGAAGCAAATACTCCTTCAGTGAGGAGTTAATAAAACTTTCATAAAATTCTCTGATATTTTTATCTGTTTTTCATCTGTACATAATCTAATCACAAAAATGATGATATCCAAACACAAATTTGATGATTTTAAAGTGTTATGGAACTTCTAGGAAATCCAAACTAGAAATGTTCAAAATTTTATAAGTGATTCTTATTTATGCGCAATATGATACGAAAAAATTTAAAAATAGTTCAAATATTGTTAATTTATATTAATATTATTATAAAAATAGTATTATTTAATTTCTTATTTTTTTATTAGACTCAAATTCAAACATTAATATTAAATTTAAAATTAAATATTACTCAGCGTATAAAACCTTTATAAAATTTTAAAATTGGTAGTTACGATATTGATAATTGCTGTATTACTGAACAATTTATTTAAATTGAGAGAAGAAATCTTTTAAAATATGAAACTCACAAATAATTTAAAATATCATTTAAAAATTATTTTGCTTCTTTGAACTGATAAATTTCAACTAATATTGCAAACTTAAAGAGAGTTAAATTTTGGTTTTTCGATTTATATTTTAGCATATTTTTAATGTATTATTACAAAGAATCCTTTAGAAACCTTTTTGCATAATTTTAATAAAACGTTAATAAAACTTTTACATGAATTTCAATAAAATATGTTTGCACGGATTTAACTTTGTGTATAAGAAAAATATGTAAAATAATCTATAGTATCTCATCAATTTTCTAAGAATTTAATGAAATGAAATTCGATTCTGATCCTTTTATTTAAATATTAAAATAATACCTAAATGATTTTTTTTCTAAATAAAACGATCTTTCATTTATTGAGAATCCTGACTGATTAAGCTTATATACTAGGGAAAAAACATAATTTTTTTCAACAATTTTTCTTTTTTACCTTCCTATACTTTAGATGTTTTTTAATTAATTAGTTTTTTAGCAGGGAAAAGTAACATTATTCCACTCATATTCAATAAAATATCGATAATTCTTTTAAATTACCTCATTAATTTAAATAATTTTTTTCTTGAAACTAAATTGTGATTTTTAACTCTAAAACTAATAAATCAATCATTTATACTTTTCTTATTTAATTTAAACCATTTACTGTAAATGTAATAGGAACAAAAAAAGTTAAAAATGAAAAATTAGCTGATGTTTTAAATTAAATGTTATTTAATTTACATGCTGTAGTAATCATTAAAACGGGTATAATTTTAGACATGTAATATTTATTTTCGTTAAAAATGTTAAGGAAATATATTCGAGAAATTTCAAAGTTGTTATTTGTATGAAGTTCACTCACTTTTTCTCCACAATATATTATTTTAAGAAATATTTGGTGAAATGCTTTTTTATATTATTATTTTACGTATTTCATATAGATAAAAAAAATATCATTGTTTGAAACGTAATAAAAATTGTGTGAAATAAAGAAATTTCGGAATTTAATTTTAAAAGTGTTATCTCTGTTACCCGCGTTCAAATCGTGCAAAAAAAATTTAAAAAAGAACATTTCTAAATGGTTTTTTTCTTAAATTTTTTTGTCTGCGTTTCAACTGATTTTGTAGAAGGATGGGTCTGTTAATAAATGTGTTAGATTTCCAATTTAATTTGGCTCAATTAAATTAAAGTTAAAACATTTAATTTTGAAATCTTGAGTTGTACACCTGAATTAATTATTCCATTGCACAATCAGTCCTTTAACCCTCTAAGCGGTCTGCACTTAAAGTCTTGCCATCCTGGAGATGCTTCAAAAATGCACCGCACATATTTTTTTTGCTTTCAGGTGGGGTTCTCAAAAGCGGTTGAGCCGTATTTTTAAGAATGCGGCACGGCTGCTTTTGGGAATCTTGCTTGAAGGCAGAAAAAACATCTCTGGAATGGCGGAATTTTACGTGCAGACCGCTTGGAGAATTAAATGTCTGTTTGTCACGCAGATATTCATCATCCATAAGATGAAATCCGTTTTATCTCACAAAACAAGACGTTTTTACGAAATGTTTTAAAAATATGTCATACGGAGCTCGTGTCATCTTGGCTTGAAGCATCTAGGGACCACCAAAAGGTAAGCTGATCATTACATGATGCAATAAGTAGATAACAGCTTTAAATCGATAAATCCATTCTTCCTGGCTTCAGGTACAACAGTTAAGATAGATATAGTTTACCGATGGCTTAATGAGGTAGATTTTTCAGCCAGATGATCAATGATCTGCATATCACTCTCACCAGGTCACAAAAAGATATTTCCAATAAAACCTAAAGTGATCTTGTAGGTGTCACAACGATAGCAATTCACAAAC
>BMAV01013864.1:66339-82236 GCA_019973955.1 Trichonephila inaurata madagascariensis
AACCTAAAGTGATCTTGTAGGTGTCACAACGATAGCAATTCACAAACAAAATAATAAACTAATCTCAATATATTAATCTTCTTAATTAAAATGATATAACTTCATTCATAGTAAAATGACCACCCAACACTACTTTATTGTAGTATTTGTAATATTGTAGTATTCTTGTAATTGCAGTTATCTGTCAGAACTAAGAGTAAAAGATTTGAGAAGTTTCATGGGATTATAAACACTCTATATCTTGAGTGACTCCTTGTCACTCATAATAAATGAGTTGATATAATCTCGTTTGTTGTTGATGAAATTTCAGAACCTTTATACAATTAATAATTTACTTTAAGGTCTGCTCCAAGTTTTCTATTTCAATTCGTTTTATATAGTCAATCTCATTAACGTGACATTTTTTTTTAAATGACAACTTTAAAACATAAACGCAACTTTAGTTTCAAGAGAGAAACATCACGAGAGGCAGCATATTTTAGATGTAATATTTAAAAATAATGGATGTGAGAAAGATAATTAATTAGCCATGATCATAAATGCTTAATTACTTCTAATAGTGTAACTAATTAGTATGAGGTAATTATTTAATTCCATATTTAGAACTATATATGATCTTTGATTTTTCATTTAAAATAGCTAATGTAAAAGTTTCTTTTTAGTTCAGACTGCTTTAAAATTTCTCATCGAATACTATGTATAAGTGCTTCATTAATGAAATATCTCTCTTTCGCAAATTTGATCATTAAGGTATCCGACTACTTTAAGAACTGTGATTTTGCAAAAGCGTACAAATGGATATTATTTGATATTTAGTGTCGCTTAGATTGGAAAATGTATATAAAATTGTTTTAAGAATAGTATAACAATAAAAAAATTATTTAAATGCAATATTTGGACAAAAAATTAACATAGAATGACCAATTTTCAAAATATTCTACTTTTGTGAAAAATGTTTCTATTATAATAATATTTTGCCTGTATATAGCTCAAACTTTTGTACAGAGGCTCAACTAGAATTTTGAAATATATAACTTAGAAGTGGGTTTATCCATGTTTTACGACAACCGAGGGGAGCAATTTTAGGAAAAAAAAAACTCCGATAATTATTTCAATGAGTTGTAACTCTGAAAATAATGTGAATTTTTCAAAAATCATAGTTGAGTCTCTGTACAGAGGTCTGAGCTATATACAATCGAAATATGATTATAATAGAAACATTTTTCACAAAAGGAGAACATTTTGAATAAAGGTTATTCTAACTTACGTTTTAGCAGAAATATTGTATTTAAATAATTTTTTTGTCAAAATATCCTTAAAACCATTTTATGCATGTATTCTAATCTAAGTGACAATAAATATCATGAAAATTATCCATTTATGAGCCTTTTCAAAATCACGGTATCGAACGTAGTCGGATACCTTAATATCCGTTATGATTTATTTGTTTTAAACTGCTTAAAGTAATTACACAACTGCTTTGTTCGAAGAACCAAAGATATAATTAATTTCGTCTTTTATTTACATATTCAAAATGCTTTAGAATTGAGAAAATGATATTTTATTTGTAATTGCTTTACTGAAAAAGTAAACATTACCGCAGCCGTCTATTTTTATTGCTTTCTATACGAGTCATCACCCAGCATCGTGAAAGTAAAGCAGGCAACTTGACATCATTGAAACCAATTTTTTTCATATATTCAGTGGTATTAACAACAATTTTAATTAAACAAGTACTAATTGTTTTTAGAAAAAAATTCAACTGTCACAGTTGTTGATCTTATAAATAGCCTGCTTTAAACATATTTAGAAATTAAAAAATGTATGGTTTAAAGTAAAATTTAAAATAATCTCATGTTTACATATTATGAAAACTCAAGGTTGTAAAACATTCTCAAATCTTTGCGCGAAACTAATGATATTCCGAAAATGCTTAATGCTATGCTAAACAAATCAATTCAATCATTGTTTCAATCAATCACAGTACACACATCATCAGCTTTCAGATTGTAAGGCATGTTCAAAGCTCGGTCTGAAGCTAATAGTTCATTGAACACGCCTGATGCTATGTTAAATCAATCTCTCACCTCGATTCATAAGTTACAATAACATTCTGGAATAAGGCGATTTAAGGCAAAGATTGTATTTACTATCAAAACTGTTTCTATAAGAATGATTATATATTGTTTTTAAATTTAGATATTATTATTAATTTGTAAGCTATGCCTAAATACTCATTTACTGCGTGCATATAATTGCATCTAGACATTTCAAAATCTGCCTAGTTGATTGTATGAAGTTTTCAGAATGAGAGTCAATTTAAAATCACAGTTCATGTCTAAAAATTCATGGAAAATGTCCAATTCCATGTTAAATCCATCTCATTTAATCAGATGTTTTAACATTTCTGGATAATGTAATATAGAAGACACTAGGAGAGATGTTTCTGTAGGAGGAATTATACCTACTTCTTAATAATAATTATTATTTAGTCATAATGTACTGTTAAATATGTTTCTATTTGCCTTTGTTGTATATTATTCAAAGAAAAAAATTTATTTATTACATAATATATGTTTTTATTAATTTATAAGAAATTGAAACTTAATTTTATAGTGTAAATATGATAAATGAACCCATGTCTGTAACATAAATATAAGGAAAGAGAGATCAATAAGCAAAAATGTATGAAAGAGCTGATATTCCATATTTCTCAAGCACTAACTTTTAATTAACAACTATTAACAGCTTTTGCAGTGGAAAGTTTGTACAAAGTGTTCAATACAGTATCTTCAGAAAGGATTTCCTACGATTTGGAATCATGCCCATCTCAGGCATATCGATGCCGCCGGTGTTGTGTGCTGAATCTCGTTTGCTCTAAGGTACTTAGGATCATTTCAATTGCATTAACGTTAAGTGATATTGGAAATTCACTGAGGGAATTTGTCCGATTGCCTCCATTTTCTGGTTCTATTAGTTAACATTCCTTTTTCTTTTTTTAAGATGAAGAATTACGTCGGGAACTAAATACTGCAGGTAATTCTTGACTTTACCCCCTATAAGGTAATATAATTTAAAATAATCTTGAAAATCGTTAGTACTTAAAGTTTCGCTCAAACAACTTTCCGGCAAGAATTAGGAAACTTCGAAATGAATTGCTTTAATTAGTATTGTGTGCGTTGAGTGTTTTCGTTCGCATATAGATTATATTGATGAAATAAGATAGACCGTATATAAAGAGATTAAATCATGGAGAATTTAGAAAAATATAAAAAAAATCTACAGTCGTATACAGCTAAATTTGCTTAAAAATCCTTGCTGATTTTAAAATTCATCTTACTTCATTTCATTAATCGATACAGTTTAGTTTATTGTTATTTTTTACTAATGATTACTTTACAAAGTAATAGACATATTGCTCAGTTAGCTGAATTAGCCTTATGATGATCGGAAATTTGACAATGACAGCTGGGGGACACTCACCTAAATTACTATAAATAAGAATTACGAAAATGTATAAAAATATTAACTTAAATAAATACACTCATGGACATAAAAATCAGTACACCAAGAAGGAGTGGACAAAATGAAACGAAATTGAACATACGTAATGACAACTTTGATATAAGTAAATAATTAGAAAATCAAAGAAAAAGCATCATTTATTTTAGAGAAAAAGGCAAAAGAACGGAGAATTTCATACCCTGTTGAACCCCCTCTAGCGCGAATGCACGATGCGATACGATCGAGCATTCAGGCATACAGGTTCTGTATGATGTCTTGAGACATTTGGTTCCATATTTGCTGTAACCTTGCCTCTAGTTCATTCAAACTCGTGGGATGCCCAACTTGCCATCCCAAACGATCCCAGATATGCTCTATTGGAGACAAATCTGGGGATTAGGCTGATCAAGGAAGGGTAGTAACAGTGCGAAAACAGTCTTGTGGCACCATGATCTTGTTGTAAAATGGCCAATGGGAGCCGTTGCATGAGGGGTAACACATGTGGTTGCAGAATGTCATGGACATACCGCTGGGCTGTCATGGTGCCACTGATTAAGACTAGGGGCGACCGTGTATTGTAGGCAATGGCACTCCATAGCGTCACACTAGCTATGGGAGCGGTGTGTCTCTGCAAAGAAAAGGCAGGATTGAGGCGTTTACCACGGGTTCTCCACAGACGAACACGATTGTCATCACTGCTGAGATTGAATCTGGATTCATCACTAAAGACGACTTCAGATTTTGAAATCATTATTCAAAAATTGTATGGATAAAAATTATTAAAATTACTCAAACAAATTCTAAATTCTTAATGTAAACAGTACTTTATTTTAATTACCCAGTTATTTGAAGATACATCACGAAAGATTGTGGTAATAATTCGAGGCCAAATTAACAATTACCAAAAATGCTTGTTCAAAATACAGAAACATTATACTTGCAATCAAATTCTTTCTTCTATAAATCCGAAATACTAAGAATCGAATTACTACCGTATGCGTTTTCAAGCTATATTAAAATTCAATGTTATAATTCTTACCATTTATAATTTAGTTTTTACGAAAACATAAAATTTCGAATCTTCAATGTTTTCTTTAAGAATTTGGATACTTTGATTATAATTTAAAAAAATATATAATCAATTGGGACAGATAAAGTATTACACGCACATGCAATCATTATTCATATATTTAATTGCCATAAACATAGGAAATTTAAATGTATATATATATACAGTATGCCCACTAAGGTCCCTTGCCTCTCTCTTAACTTCGGAATAGCTGCTGCTATATATACACAAGTGGGCTCTTAGTATAGCAGAATAAACATGCGCTACTGAATAAAACCAACTACGGCACCAACTGGTGGGAAATTGTGGCGTTAGCATTCTTATTTCGAAAATGGAACAAGGCAGGGTAAAAAAAAAATGATATACAAAGTTGTATCACATCATTTCATTAATACGAAAATACATCTTATGGAGATTAATACAAAGAATTGATTAGTTAAGACGTGTATTTGTTTTTATGATTTTCTACACTGTGCACAAATCGTGAACGGAAACAGAAATAATTATTTTTTGGGCAAAACGTGATACTGTAATTAGGCACTTGTGATTACCAAGGAAAAGAACCCTGAGGTTTATATCATTGTACTGATTATCTTTATAAGCAGAATAGGCAATACGTAGATGGTGTGAAAAAAAGCGTCATATAAACTCAACTTGAGTTTGGATTTCGAAATTCTTGCAGTATGCAAACGGAAGAAATATAATTCCTGTCTATCTGAGACAGCTACGAATATAAACATATTCTTGGTGTTGTAGTATGTTGAAATTTTTGAAGTGATTTTCCAAAGCTGAGTATTGTGAAATAGCTTTACAGTACGATGAATGTGGACAGAACGCACGATCAGCAGCAAGGTTGTCACGGCTACATTTCCCTCTACAGGCTCGCATCCTACTCATCAAACCATCCTAATTGTTGTAAAAAGTTTAAAGAAGATAAGTTGTAAAACTAATCAACCTCAATCTGTCAGATAATTAAAGGTAAGAAGGCACGTTTAACCGGATGAAGTATTAGCATAAGCCCCTCCGAATGCAGCACAAGAAAGGCACTGTGGTTTCTATAAAAGAGAGATTTCGGAAAGTCCTAAGAGAATAAGACTCATCCATATCGACCAACACCACAACTTGTTTTACTGGAAGGGGATGCTGTACGACGCTATTCATAATGCAACGTCATCATTAATCAGTTAGAGGTACAGCCAACGTTCTTGGCAGATATAGTGAGAATAGATGAGGCATGCTTTTCACGGAATGTCAAGCACAATAGGCAAAGTACCCATTAATGTGTAGTGGCAAATCCTAGATGTCTTACCGACTTTAGACATCAAATGCAGTTTGATGTACAATTTACAATAGTAGATTGATCAGCCCAGTATTTTACTATGGCACGTTAACGGGTGTACAGCATTTTCAATTGCTACAACTCGTTATACCTGATTTTGTGGAGAACCTTCCATTGTTTAATCTTAGAAATGTATGGTTTCAACATGAGGGCATGTCTGTACACTAGACATCTCCAGTAAATCAGTACCTTGTCAAGGAATTTGGGAACCAAATAATTTTGTGCCGTGGTGTCGAAGACTGACCCGTTCACTTGATTTGACTCCACTAAACTTTTTCCTGAGGGAATACCTGAAACCGCAGGTATATGCGACCCCTTCACAAACATTGCAGGACCTTAAAGGACGTAATACAGACTATTTTATTAACGTGTCACGCTCTAGTATCCGACTTTTAAACGTGGCCTTCAAACGAGGATCCAAATATGCATTCAAGCTGACGGTGGGAAGTTTGAACATCTCAAATAAAGGTATAGCCCTTTAAGACCCGAATTAGTTTTTTCTTGAAATATTAAATTATTCTGGTTATTAATACTATACAGAACCTGATCACATTGGGAAAAATAATTCGGGTCTTAAAGGGCTACACCCGGAGGTGAGATGGTATCCGCACGATCGTGTAGGTTGGGCTTTATCTGTGAAACAGGTCATCTTTGAAATTTTACGCGTTATACATTTTTAGCTCTAAGTTGACAGAAGAAACAACCTTCATTCAACTTAAATTGTTACAAATAAGGAAGTTATTGATGTATATAATTAACTCTTTTATTTATTCACTATTTATTTACTGTAAAAATCTTTTGTTTTGTTTTTGACAAGTATAAATAACACAATTGCATTTTTCACATCATGTTTTCGAACTGCTTTCTTAATTAGAAAGATAGGAAATATTAGCAACAGTAGTACAATAACAAAATCCTGGCCTTAGGAACCCAGATTGTAGGTTTAAACAAGATTTAGGGCTAGCCAACCTTCACCTGTAATTTGCCTATACCACAAAGGGAAAGGAAAGAATAATATTAAGAGAAATTTAAATATTACACATAAAATCACTATACTAATAAAATATAACGATAAAATTATAGCCTACTAGTATTCACAGGTATAGATTTTAAGTCGATGCAATAAGGTAGATTGTAAGACTTACTTCGTGAGCATAGCAACCAATTATGTTTCCCGCCAAAGACAGAGTAAAAGCACAGTGCCGCATAAAGAAGTTAGTAAATTATGATAGAATAATATAAAGTCTATATATATATATATACGTTTAAAAAAACATAAATATATATATATTGATATAAAAATTTGTAGAAAATAAATGATTACAAGAATATATATATAAGTATATATATATATATATATTAATTGTTTATAAAAGTATTTTTTTAGAACAAAATATAATGGACATCATTTCAAAAACAAGAATCAAAAAGAATCCTCTTAAAATTAGTTGTCTCTGCAGAAAAGTTAGAATAATAGCGATTGGAGATCCACTGAAACAGTTATATATTATTATCACTGTTTCACAATAAATGTAATCCCTTCATCTTGCTCCACACGTATCTCTACAGTTTCAACTGATTAAAGAGAATTATTGGAGATCCAATTTACTTAAGCTTATCAGAAATATGAGAATGTTGTTCCGTCATTTCAATTTCAAATAAATACATGTTGGATAACGTATTTCAAATGATTGTAACAATGTGTATTTAAAATATATATTTAAGTCTTATAGTACGAGTATTTTACAGCTAATGCTAAATCATTTTAAGTGAGAAGTCTTAAAAGTTTATACTTTCATTTCAATTGTTCTTATTTAATATTTTTCTCTGCGCCAAAGAGTGTTATGTGATTTTGAAATGCAATGAAGCTTTTAAGTAAAAATTTATTTTGCTTTTTACATACACTGAAGTAAAATTTCCATAATTTAAGTGTGAAAACATATTATTGCTTAACTCTACATTTCAATAATTACTTTAATAAATCGATGGTTTTTTAAAACTTTCATACCTTTATTTTCCAACATTTAAAAATTATTGCATTTTATAGTTAAAGTGTGAGGTATTTAAGGTACTTACGTACTATCGCCACCATGTCAACTTTCAAGATAACTCGCCAAATTAGCAACCCCGATTTCGCACGTGACGTAGAGGTTGAATTGGCAACCATCTGCTTCGTTTCGTATTTCTCCGCTTGCCGGCATTCTAAGTCTAACCATTTGTTGATATGGAAAACTCATATACTAAAATGCGAATCCAGAAACCGAAATCTTAAGTAATAAAATTAGAAATATAATTATAATTATTATACTACTATTACTCTTACTAGTATTATATCATAAATAATAATATGATATAAATTAATATTATTAACAAAATTAAAAAAAATATCAAATTAAATAACAAAAATTAGTTGCTCTTTTTCTTTAAATGATACTTATTTTTTTAAAAAATTACATTTTTTTTCATATGGTAGTTTTAAACTAGGGGCTCCATATTCCCTACAGCGTATTCTGCATTTAGATCTTTTGCGGCTTATTTAATGTCGTCAATATTGTCGCGATAGTACATAAGTACTTATTATTAATAATAAGAATCGTATTAAAATAAGACTTTATTAAAAAATTATTTTACATTACAGATGTTTTTCTTAGTTTGGTTATGAAAATAAAACTTCTGCAAATTTTAAATAATTTTTCAGACTTTAGGATATAACTGTCTTCAATTTTAGAATTGACGCATCATTTAATAAAAATTATCTTGATAAGATCAATTTTCACTTTTTCCTCGAAACAGAAAGAGCAGCATTCGAAGAGAATCGTAGTTTCTCAAAGTGATCGAAAACACTAATTGCCTCATATCCAATTTAAGGTAAGCAGTATGCCAATTAAAGACTTGCTGTTTCAGCGTATTCTCTCTGAGAAATTGGGAAAAAAGAAAATCCCCCGAAGTTTCTTGAAAGTGGCTGTCACAAGATCTTATTTGAGAAGCTGAAAGCAATGTGATTACACTACAACGTTGCAAAGCTTATCTTGGCATTAGTAATTAAAGGTGGTTTACGTTAGAATTGTTTTTCCATTACTTTTTCGCTTAAGATAGGAGCTTCAGTAATTGAGTTAAGAGCAGGTCTTATCTATTCTATGAATTAGTGGGCTCATTTATAGTACAATAGATTTCTCTTGGACGGGCCTGATTCCTTTTGGTCCTCTTCCTCTCGTCACGTTGTGTGGATAAGAACAATAAAGAAATCGAATTTTCTTTCATTGGTTTCTTGGGTCACTTCTTTGTTTGTTGAATAATACAGTTTTGTATTAATTCGATTCTAAGTATGAAAAGATTTGCGTGTACTTTGAAGAGATGGAAATCAAGAAAAGGACGCATGGAAACATTTCTTTTAATCTTTTGTTTATATGTAAATTAATTTTTTTATTAAAGTTCAAAACAAATTCCTTTTGGCATCAGAAAAGAAAATAAATAAGTCATATTTTATATTTGCTTCACTCATTCTTTTATTATATTATTATTTTCCAATATACTCTCATAAAGAACTAGAATTAAATACGACACGTTATTACCATATTAGCCTATTAGGTATCATTTCATAAATGCATAGATTTAACGAATATGTTTTACATCAGTATAGCATTTATTTCTTAAAATGATTTAAAATAATTAAAAAAATTAAAACAATCATTGAACTAAGATTTTCATACCAGTTTCTTGAAACGCATGCAATTAGTAGCAGTAGGATATCGATATGAACACCAAAGCCATTAATGAAGGTTTATGATTTTAGAAAAATGTAGTAATAATATAAAAACACCTCAGTAAAATGATGTATTTTAAGCTACTTTTTATAACGACATAATTTTAACAATCCCTTATTCATAAAAATGACACTAGATCTATCCTTTTATGATATCCCCACACCATATGGAATGTAAAGTGTAATATACATATTGATTTAACCTCCATTATTCGAAAAAAAATGGATCTTTACATAAATCAGATACTTAGCATGAACTCAATGCTTAACAAGAACCTCTCATCGAAATTCACAGCCTAAGTATCCTAGTGGTAGTGGTAACTAACAAGTAACTGATTTAGTCGAATTGCGGGTGTTCGATTCATGATGCCACTAGTGATTCAAAATTGTGAGATCCTTCGCCAATAGTCCCACTCCCCTTTGCTTTAGATTACCTTTAATAAACACTCACCGAAATTCACATCTACGTCTACTCACCTATGTCTGCACAATTTAACTATTGTGAATTAGATATTTTGTACTATTGTAAGACAACATACATCTATTAAATATATCGTAATATACAAACATGAAAGGAAATAAACTTCATATTTATCGATTGACTTAGTACGAATTCATTTTCCTTAATATATAGCGATAGTAAAATTTTGAATTTTACATTTCTATTAAAAAGAAGTGACAATATGTTTTTATATTTATTTAAAATATTAAATATATAATTCGGAAAGTCATTATTTGGGATTTATTTGTGGGTATAGTGGTAAGAAAAAGTATCATTAGAATTTTAATTTTCCTCAAATATATAAATTAAAAGAGACATAATTTTTGCAAGGTTACATTTACATTGATCTAATTAATAATATTTTTATGATCTCATGCTTTTAATTAGTTGATTTTAAGTTTTTAATTACTGTAAAAATATAATATAACTATAAAAAATACAAAGCAATTTATGAAGATAATTTACATAAGATATATGAGATAATGCATTATATGTACACATGAAGGAATCCATTTCTGACCTAAAAATGCATTTCTATTAAATGAAGGAGTAGACTTAATGTAATGCAGAGTTATTCTTGTAAAATATAGTAAGAAAATGCTTCATATTTTCTTTGCAAATAGCAGTAATTAAATTTTTTTCTTCAACATGTAAATAAAATGTGCTATTCGTACATGGAAAGCTGTTTCAAACCCAGTAATTCAGACGTGCGTAATACGTATGCTCAAAAACCCAGGTTAATAGTTTTAGAACGCAAGGAATTTGTAGACGCTTGTGGATATAAGTTTCATTTATGAATCATAGAATGTACTTTTTAATAAGAGTGTTTCATTTACAAAATAATCTGTGGTTTTTGTTCGAAAAAAGTATTTGTGCCTGCAATGAGGTCATTACTGTACACTCATACACTTAGAATATTTAATGTACTTTACTATGTTTTAATTCTAATCTCAGCTCAATAATTTTAAGAAATACCATTTTCTGATTGTAAAATTTTTGCTTCTACCATGATTAGGTTTTATAACTGAAATCTCTATGAAAATTTGGTATCATTTTTCCGAATAAAATTACTTTACTTCTATGAAATTTCACTTTCTAATAGTAATTTAACAACGGACAATATTAACAATAGCAATCACTGCTGTTAAAACATTTGAATGTTTAAAAATAAATCCTTAAATGTTTGAAAATGTATTATTTAAAGTTCAAACGAATATGAAAAATAATGTACGATGAAAATTAAATTCAAAATTTACCGAATACGTTATCATTGAACTCCTTTCAAGCATTAATTATTTCAAATAACGTTTCTCATTTGAATAAACAATGTATCCATGCAGAATCTCAACCACTGAATTCGGGATCGCAAATTGGTAGTTAAATGCTTCCAGAGCTTTTTCGTTCTGGAAAGATTAATTTATTATACCTTATAAATTAAAGTACATATGTTGTACGTCCTATTGTTCAACATTTCACTTTGGCTTTAATTAAGAAACATAATTTCCTATCTACATGTTCGTAAGCAATTATGATGGCGAAAATTGAGAATACTGATAAGATGTGTTTAGTTTAAGTCACGTAATCCAGTGATTGAAGAATACAATCATAATATGATATTTAAATACATATTTTGCTGTAGGAAAAGGATAGGACAGGTTATAAAATTTAGTTTTAAAAATTGATATAAAAAACAAAGATATTGGGTGGAAAACTAATGTAATTAAAACATGCATCACACATTTATTCAAAATAAATTCAGTATCTGTATTTTATAGTCCTTTATTGTACCGTTATTATACGTGTCAATACAAATTATTTCAATAATTTTTAAAACTGAAAGAGTTTATAAGAAAAGGAAGTTAATTTAGATTTGCATCGATAATTTTCAGAATAAAAACTTTTTTTATAAATCCAAACACATTCCTTTGAGTTAAATGGTAAATTTTAATTAAAATAATATTATATTTTCAGTAAATATTAAGAAAATGTTATATTTTTAGAAGATTCTTAAAAAATTCAGAAATATTACAACAGAAATTAGACAAGTATAAGTAAAATTATACACCTTCATGTTCAAAATTAAGACAATAATTATATTCAGTTGAGTTCCTTAAAACATATAAAATGAAAGCTAAAACTAATGCTTCAAACAAAGTCTAAATTACTTAAGTGTATTTCTATTTGTTTTCTTATATGTATGAATTAAGAGGCAAATGCTTTGAAAACTGAAATCCTAATTTCTGTGCTTCGTTCGTTCGTATGCATAATTGACTATTCGGATTTTTTGTTTGCAAATTCTGAAGTAAACATATAAAACTAAGCAACCAATAAATTTTTCATAATGATATGAAGTGCCAAATCACCTGGAGCGCGTTGACGTACTTCAGTCGTAATGCTAGATACTTTAATGTATCACCCAGTGTTAGGTGTTTGTACGAAGACATTTTAAAAAGACAAATTCCTGGCTAAGGTTGACCATCATCCATGACGAAATTTATTGAAGTCCACATTCATCCATTAAAGAAAAATGTAACATGTGTGCAAAAGCTTTTGAACAATCGTCTCGCAAAATTCATGAAGCAACATGATACCAAGTTTAAGAAGATTACTACTTGAAGAAAGCTACAGGAGTGAATTTGTATACATGATCTGCTGTCTGTGTCCTGTTCTATTCTGAGCACAGAAAAGCCTTTTTAATATAATGAAAACAGCATGGAAAAAGGATCACGGGTAGACCATTCTATTAACGGATGAGCTCAAATATAGTCTAAACATTGCTTTAGACTCTGGATGGAATATAGGATTCACTACCTTTCCCCTGTTATGGGAAATGAAGACCGGTATAGCAGTGGAAGTTGAATGGTCAAGACAAGCATTACGAGAATGCTGAATTCGCTCTCAGACCTCTATGTCTTTGAGTGATATTTTATTATCGCATTGCAGTAAAGGGATATAATTTTGAATTCTTATTTTCGTCTTCTTTTAGGCTGCAGTTGACCATAATTTCATTTTTTGGACAACAATACTCATCCACTTAATCCTTTTTTGCCCAATGCATTTCTGGGAAGTAAATGATATTCGCTGGATACATAAAATAATAAATCAGATCTACAAACTTGAACCTCACAATATTTTTGACAATCTTGGAAGGAAATGACTACTCGTCTTTCTCGTCCAAGAATCATTACGGATCTGTCCATGGGTCAAATTAATTGTCTGATTTACAACATGAATTCAAAAGCTGTGCAGCTGTTGATCCTATATATAAAGTCATATTTTGTTCTATCTAGTAATCTCTCTTTAGACCTTTCTGGAGTTACACGTTGTGCACGCATGATCATACGTGTGTACCGTAGTTATTGTAAGGTATTTTTCTATTATATCAACCAATATACTTACTTAATTTCATTAAAATTTCTGTCACTCGATTATTTCTGTAGGTAGTCAACCAAAAGAAAAAAATTCAATTTAAATAACTGTGCCTTATAATAGGGAATTTTAATTAATATAGTTTAATTAACTGCTTTGAATTTAAATATTACATTGTTACAGACATGCATGTAATTAAATAGAAATGAGTTTCTTTAATTTATATATATATATATATATATACATATATATATATATTTAAATTTGAAAGAACATTAATAAGAAAGCCTAAAGAATGATACAAAATAATACATTAAGCACAAAGTTTAATTGTATCTAAATAGATAGAGAGGAATGGAATTCTAAGAAACATAAATAAATATTTGTTTAGATTACTTAAATCAGCTGAAATTCAGGCTTCATTTATGAAATAATAATGTTCTCTCGGATTCTGGGCTCTAGATATGATTTCGATTTAATTATTTGCGATGATAAAAGACATAGGCAATAACATTCGAATTCAATTTATTCACTTATTTATCAAAATTTGTAAATAAACTTTTTGTACTTATATTAAGAGAAATAGCCGAATTTTAAAATCAGCCTGCTAAGTATTAAAATATGCCAATACAAACTGATATTGACATTATTATTTATTAACATTATTTTGTATAGTACTTTTTAAACTTTGGATTTCTTTTTTTTAAAAAAAAGTCTCTCTTTTATGCTATGTGTAGTAAATATTTCGCAATTTATAGGGTTCCAAGTTTTTTTTATTATTTAATTTTAAATATCTTTATAAGAGAAAGGCTTTTTAATTCTAATACAATGTATCTAAAAATGTCTGTAATTCTCTTGCAACTAAAATACATGAATAGGCTTTACACACAATATACATACTCACTCCCACGTATGTATAACTCTTTAAAAATAAGAACATATTAAGCCCGTCAGTTTCCAAGTTTTCTAGAGCAAAAAAAAGTATAACAAAGGACTAGCGAATAACAGGCGATCTATCAATATCAAATATGTAAGAAAACACATAAAATCACTTAACTTAATGATAAATATTTTATGCAGAAAGTAGGTTTCCTAATTTTCCTAGATGAACTTTGAAGCCTTTAATCAATGTTTGCTAACTTATAAGGATCTGATTGACACAGGAACATTATAATATTCTAACTCAAACAAATTTTATCAAGTAATTTTATGTTCGGAAACCATTGACCCTGATTGATTAATCATCATTTTTATGCCTGCTCAAATTTATTTTTGAACTACTTCCATAAAAGTGTTTAATTAAATTGCGAAATTTGTTCTTTATGCATAAGCTCTTGATATTTTATATACTTTGTGCATAGTAAAATTCAAAGATCATCTTTTATCATTTTATCATTTTCAGAATGGAATACTGGGTATATGTCATGAGAAGTAAGAAGCTACGTAGATTCATCCTGTTTTTATAGTTATTATTCATATGGTAATCATTGTATTAAGTTTTAAAGCAATTGTTAGAAAAAAATTACCAAGAAAATAAAAGTAAATTTTACAACAATTAAAGTAGTCACAGTAAAGAATTGCTAATGGAGAACTGAAGTACAACTTTAATAAGGGTCTATCATTACAATTATAAATTATTTAGATTTTTTTTCTCCTCTACTCATATTTTTTAATAAAGTAATATTTCATATAAATTAAATATGAATATTATTTAGATATGAAAGGATGGAGTATTAGACATCTTAAAAAAGAAAATTAAGACAATTATTAAAAGGACAATAATGTTTTTGAAATTAATATAATAGCGGATTACATTTAATTTATTTTAAATCTAAATTGCCTTTAGATTGTTCATTTTTAGGAAAATAGTTAAAAGGAAGTCTTATAAGAAGTATTTTTTTCCTTTCCAGTATGGATTTTGCATATCATATTTAGAATGGATATTGCATTTTACACACAATTGAAATAGAGGAATATTTCAATTAGGAGTAAGCCAGAAAAGAATTATTAGAAAGTATATAATTAGTGTAAAAAAAAATATTTATTATTCGTTGTCATAAGAATTAAATTCCAACAGAAAAAAAAAGATATGTTTGTAGTAGGGGTGCACTGTTGAATTGAGGTGATACGATACAGTTACATTTTCGATAAATTTAATCAAAAGTTAAAAAATTAGCGAAAAAAAACTTTACCTCATAATCGATTTGCCAACCATCTAGAACTGGTGCACCACCGTTTTTGTATAATTATCTCTTATTTGATTCAATATGGACTCATACTTGCATTTAAATGAAATAAAATGGTCAAAAAAAAAAAAAAAAAAAAAAAAAAAAAAAAAAAAAAGATTTTAA
>BMAV01013864.1:82336-93139 GCA_019973955.1 Trichonephila inaurata madagascariensis
GTTTCTCTGAATATCATACAAAAACGTCAGATGAATCATTAAAATAAATAAGTTATTAAGTATGAAACAAAAATAAAGTAGCAAACTTTTAATCTACCATGAATTTTTATTTTTAAGATTGAATGACGATTTGCAAGTTATATTAAATGAAATTATTTATTTTTACGAATATATTCAGAATTATTTTACGAATAAATTTTAAGAACACACGTGTCAGAAGATCAAGATGAATAAAATGGTTAGATAGACAACGAGCAAAATTAATTTCTATTATTAATTAATGTATTAAGAGAAATTTAATTTTCCGAATGGTTAAATAGTACTTAGCTGAAAAAATATTTTTGTGATAATTCGCCTAAAAGCTTCTTAAGAAATTCTTATATGAATTTTATTCATAACTTTAATTTCAATACAATGTTACTTTAATAAAAATTTGTAAAAATAATTCAATATTGAAATTTATTTTTAACCAAATATATTGTTATCGTAAATGTTTTCTAGGGTTCATATTAATGAACAAAAATATGACTTCATAAAAAGCCGTAATTTTATTAATCCAGATTTATAATTTTACTCTACTTAGACAAAAATTGCATACATTTTGTTTTTGATTTTTTAAAGAAAACTAATTCTTCCTTCAACTTGAATTCTTTTTAAAACAAATAGTTAATTATTTATTATATGAAATATATGATCACGCACGCGCGGGATGTATCTGTTATAACCTAAAACCAAACTTAAAAAAATGTGTTTTTGCAAAAAAAAAAAATTAAAAAAAAAAAAAGTGGCTGCGGTAGCCGACAGGTTAAGGTATCGGATCGTGGCTGGTCCTGTCACGAGTTCGAGCCCAGTACTACTAAAGACCCGCCGAGTAGGGCAGCGATGCACGTTAAATCTGCAGAGAGCTGAAACGTTCCCTCGTTGGTGTGGTAGTTAGGAGAGGGGGATGCCAACTCAGGTGTCGCCCACTTGACCATAGTTCAAAATTATGTGGTCCATCACCAAAAGCCCTCTTGTAGCTGAACAGTGCGACGTTAATATTCATTCACTCATGCAGAAAAAAAATTTCATTTTTATCAAATGTTTGTTATCGATTCCCATAAAAATGAACTCCCTCTTTCTTAAAGTGATTTTAAATTTCTCCTTCATTTCTTAATATTTTACCACTGATAAACATCTACGCATGTACCAAAAAACATTTTGATTATTTTCTTCTAAAAATTTTTAATCAATTAACATAAACTTAGACTTCTGAAATATTCCTATTTGCATTGGTAATTTTTATTTTCGGATTGTCTCTTATTTATGCAAAATTTTCAAAAAGAATAAATACTTTTTACTAACATTTTTACACTTTTGCTTTTAAATTAAATTTTTTCCACAGTAAAATGAAACATTTTCTGAATTAATACGGCACGAATTCCCAAAAGAAAATTCGCATTTTAATATATATTACGCAAATATTTAATCCACGAAAGATTTATAAAGTTTGGAAAAGGAAAGGGGGTTAGATTTCACGAAATTGTTTATTCTTACTGAAACATGATATTTTTTTTTTGACAGTTTCACTTATGTTGACTGTGCTTTGAGTTAACTACGTAAATTATTTCGTAGGAAATGAGGAATAACGTCTAGTATTTATTTTTCTAGTGTTACGTTTAAGACCCAAATTAAAAATAAAAAGTGGAATATTGAAAAGAAATTAATAGTGTGTTTGAATTTGGGAATACAAATACAATACTAACAGGCCTCATTCAATATATATGAAGATAGCTACTGCACTTACAAATGACCGATGCACCTCGAGTGTGTTTTTAATCCCCACATTATATCTGTTTTTTATTTTATTTTTAGAAGTACCTCTTGACATGACATCACATTCACCAGATTGAAAACACTCCTCAAAAACATATAGATCGAAAATACACGCATCATAATAAAACAGGACCCCCTCCCCAAAATAAATAAATCAGAGAGGAGGTTCAGTAACTGAGTTCTTTAGCCTTGCAGTATCTATCATAGACTTCTGAAGACTTCAGGTCATGCTCCAAGATGTTTATTATCCATTACTTGATCTCTTTTGCATAGGACACACATTTGGAAGAAAACATTCCGTATTTGTTCAAATAACCAGCAAAACATTCATGACCGGTTTTAAGCCTGAAAGGCAGCTATATAAACTGCGTGCCGTCTTGGAAACATGATGCAAAGTGGTTCAAAGATTTTCACTGTGCAGTACTGCGGGATTATGAAAACCTCATCTAAGATATATTTTAGTAGATTTTAAATATTTAAGAAGATGTGGCCAATATAATTATTTTACACTCGAAATAAAGTTTCAGATTTCTCATGTTTTAGAATATTTATAACAGTTTTTTAAAGTTTTTATAGATGGAGATATGATAGAATCACTTTGAGTTTTTTATCTAACAATTAAAATTAATAGCATTACGTTTTATGTTCATAAATCATATTGTAAGTGGGAAAAAAGTGTATAGTTTAATTATATTAATGATCATCTGTGCTGAATATAAAGCATTATTCCGCTAAGCAACTACTTGTTCAGAAATTCTCGTTTCAGAGGCATTAGGAAAGTTTATCTAAGGATTATGAGATCCATAGGAATTTATTTCAAAATAAATGATGTCATAACTGTAGTCGTTATCGGGCTTTCTGTTAATGGTACATGTAATCTGTGATCGATGTTACAGTTGGTTATTACATTTAGAACAATAATCATTTAATATATTATATTAAATTTATTATATTCTATATTCTCGACAACTTAAATGATATATATATGTAACTAGTATCGTGCAACGCTTTCAAGATTTAGCTAAAGGACTCGAATAATTAATTTAATTTTTGATATTAGAATAATTTCAATGGGAAAATATTCATGTATATCTTCAAGTGATCATATGTGGCCGCGGTAGCTTAGTGATAACGGAGTCATGAGTTTGAGCCTGGTCCCGCTGAATACCTGCCGTGCAGAGGAGGTAGATACCAGTTAAATATCTCAAGGATCAAACGTCCTCCCGTTGTTGTGGAAGCTAGAATAGATGAGTGACAGTTCAGGTGTAGTCCTGGTCCATTGACCATGGTTCAATATTACGAGGACCGTTGCCAAAAACCCTCGATTAAATGAGCAGTGCGACACACAGTGTGTAGTTTTCCCAATCTGGAACACGGACATTATTTTATGGCTTTAAAGTCTTCATAATGATCTAAAATCATAGTAACTAATCCAATTTGGATATTCTTTTCTGTTTCTTACTAACAAATAAGGTTAATAGGTTCTTAACAAATTTATGTCAAGTTTGAATTTCATCAAGAATAAATGATTGCTATGTAGAACTAGTTTTTGAACAAGGATCTAAATATATTAACAGAAACAGTAATTTACACGTCTGAGAATATATACAAGAACTAGTGTGGCAAGTTAAAAAAATTAAATTTAATAACTGTTAAAGATTAAACAAATAAAATCAAACATAACATTGCACATATACAACAAAAGATAATAGGTAGTAATTAAAAGGACTCTGCACCCTTTGAGCATTTTTATTTATTTCTTTATTTAAAAATTACATTTTAGCATTTCATACAATGTTAATTTAAGAAAATGACACAGGATAAAATTTTGCACATATTATTCACACAATTTTACAAATTTAATTTCTTTTAAAAAATTTTGAAATTTTTAAAATTTTACTCTTTTTGTATTAATTAATCTTTTGACATGAAATTTTTGTAATATTTCTGAGGATGTTTTAAACACCTTTAGGGATCGATTTAATCGATTAGGGATTAATTAGTTTTGGAGAAAAAAAATTAAAAAAATGTTGTGATATATATATATATATATATATATATGCTAAAATTCAACCAAAAGTCTAATATTTCCCACATTTAATTTTTTTAAAAAAAGTATTCAATTTACAGAAAAATGGATTCCTAATTTTGTTACATGCATTACATATAAGACTGAGGGAAAAATGGAAGTGATTGGTAAATAATTGTGGAAGAAGTGGTATTCTGAATGTGAAAAAACACAAAACGAGAAAAACCATTTTAAAGCTTATAATTCTGAAAAAATAATTATTATAAGTTTAATAAACATAAAATACCACACTAAAATATTAGATATATATTTTTCTCAAAAATAATAAAATATAATAGGTATCTTACTCCCCCGAATCTTACATACGACTTGGAGAAGAACTTTTTATTTCTATGGCACCTCATCCATTTTTCCCCTACAAACGAGCAGAATTTTTTAACATTTTTTCTAAATTTTAATTGCTGCTGGTCCTCATATTTATGAAAATTCACTGAAGTCCTAACTACTAAACTCAAAACAACATTATTTTTGCGCTAGTATCTTGCTCTTCCGTCCATACATTGAATAACACACGACACAAGTAATACCATCGGCTAACGCTGAAAATAAAAATATCATAACTTTAGAAGTAGCAGAAAGTAGCAGCTAAATTTGGTATTAAATTAAAGGTCTTTATCTACTCTATGTGACTCAAGTGTTACTGTGATCAATCCGTGTCAATCCCAAAAGTTCTACTCCAATAAACACAAAAAATCGACATATGTTAGTAGGAGTTACAAGCTGTGCTAAATGTTATGTTTTTACAATTTTTAATTAAACTTGAACCCAATTTGTAAGTCAATTCAAGAAATTATTTACCCATGGCATGTATTAAAAACATCGCTTATATCTGCAAAATCTTTTTCAGACGGAAACGATTGAACTTCTTACTAGAAAATGACGCTCGTAAGTGTTTCTTGTTGCAAAAAGAAACCCTATCTAAACCGCTAATTGTAGAATATTCCATTTGCGTACTGACGAATACTGTTTACCACATGGCTAGGGAACCTAGAGGACCATAAATATGGGCTGTTTTTTTATTTCGCTCAATTTCATTTTGTGACTTCCCATGCGCCAGATTGGGGAAACGGTCCACTGTGCGACGATAATATTCACTCTCACACTCACTCAAGTGATCAGATTTTTTTTAAATGTGTTGTTTTGAGCTAACTGATTTAAAATAGAGATGCTTATCTTTTCAAATTGAAGTAAATTACATTGCTTTCAATTGAATGAATGGCTGAGAATTCAATGAATGGCTGAGTAGACCTTGCCCAGCCCAGGACTTGAACCATGGATCTGTGACATGGAAGCTCTGTACGCTACCACTTAGCCACTGGGTTTCATGCATCAATGCATTTTACTATAATTTTTTTTTTATGAAAATCATTAAACCCTCACTCTTAAAAGATAATTTGGTTTATAATTATTGCATTTAATTAAAAAAGATGTATTTTAAGTGGAGATTAAATTTTGAATAAATTTTATTAGTTTTGGAATGTATCTACTGATTTTATTATTTTTTCGTAAATTAAACTTTAATTTTAATTAAACATTTTTATCTTTCATTTAGTTTGCAGCAACTTTTTTTCTTTAAAAAAATGTATACCCTATTTTAACAGTAATAGTAAGAAAAAAAAAAAGAAGACGAAGATCCTTGCTGTATCACGAGAATTTTCAGATTAATTTCAAGCTCGAGAAGTTTTCTCAAACAGAATTTCGTTATTTAAGTGCTGGTTAAACAAATTCATATTGAAGTGTTTTCTTATTCCTTTTTTTTGGAAAAAGAAATGTTTTTTATTTGAAGTTTTCTTTTTTGATGATTTACACATTGTATGTACTTTCTAATATATGTTAAATGCTTGAGAAATATAATTTTAAGTTCAGAATTTTTTTTCTTCCAAAAATATGATTGTTGTAAAAGTAAAAAAAAAATCTATGTAGTGTGAAGAATTTTAAGCAAATATAATTATCTATCTATAAATACACAGGGTGTATCTATATCTATACATCAAAAAAATGAATACACACTTGAATGCAGAAAAACGAATATATTATCAAAAATATTACAGTGAAAATAATGCCAGATTCCCAATATGTGTTGAAACTGTAATCCACCTGCTTCAAACCGTTTTTGAGCATGATGTCGAACATTGTTGGTGACATCTCTCAGTGTAACTAGGGGAACTGTGCAACTATCCATTGTTCAATTTCATGGAGCTGTTTCTCTAGTGTGCGCTGTTTCTTACTGTACACCACGTTCTTATGTTAACCCCATAAGTAATAGATAATGCATTACATGGGAAACAAAATTTGCAGCATTTTCACCCTGTCATTTACAAAACTGAGTTCTTCAGTCTGGGTCGTCTTCGTTTAGTGAGTGTAACTAACTGTATGTGAACTTTCCATTTTGCTCTTTGCAAAGTATGACCTACGCTAGCTTCAATCAAGCTTGTTTCACGCATCGAAATGCGATGTCGATTTTTGTCATGACCGAGTAAATTAATTTAGGACTCAAACAGAAGATAATTCATTTGTTGATGTCCATGGCTGGCCTGATTGTCCCTTATGCATATCATTTTTGTTCCATCAGTTTCAGATTAATCGCGAGGGTGAACAATGCTGAAGCGTGTTGGTGGTTCCACTCTACATTGTTGCCTCCAATGTTGTTGCACTTTACTGATATTCTAGAACTTAAAATGTCATTTCAAAATGCTTTTCCACTGTTCGAAAGTCAGAAGTAGTTGCACCGTGGTCTCAATTTCCATACTAAGACACTAGCACCAGCTGTCGATGAACTAATGTTGAACATGTCGAAACATCAATGTCAACTATTAACACCAGCTTTTACAACTTAACATTTTGCCAATGCGATCTCATAACTTATATCGCATAAATATATTACCCGGTCTTCCAGTGTGCATACATTTTCGATCACCCCTATAGTATATATATACTACTTTTCCAGAGTGTTAATGCTATTGAAATTGGATGCGGCATTTTCGTTTCATCAAATCATTTATTGTATGTGAGAAATTGAGTTTCTGCCCATTTCAAAAGAAAAATTGTAGCCGTCTATTCTTGCCTCTTGCATCGACTATTTATCCCATTCCATGGAACGGACGGACGTGAAAATCCAAATTTCATCGCTAGATCGGAGATGCTATATCCCTTCTCTCGAGCACCGACAATAACATCCCGTTCAAACTCACTTAAATCTTGATAACCTGCCATTGTAGCAGCACAGTAACCTATCTAACAAATGTGCCAGACACTCGTTATCTTATATAGGCTTTGTCGACCGCAGCACCGTACTCTGATTGGTTCCATATCTCTTTATTTGCATACGCATGCCTGTATCAGTTTTTTTGGCTCTTCAGTGTATATATATGCATATATATGTATATGTATTAAAATTACTTTTAATTATTAGTTATATTTTATGTACTCAAAGTGAATGTTATTTGAAATTTAGTAAAGTTTATCTTTTTTCGAGATACTCTGTGTTATCTTGAAAAATATGTAAAATGATTTTTTTGAAAATAAAATTAATATAATTTTTTTGTACATTTATCGAATAATCGTTTACTGGTATTAAAAATTTTAGTTTTTTTCATTAAAAAACGTTATTTAATGCTGAAATAACTTCACAAAACCTTTGGATAGAAACTGCTTGTCTCATGTTTCGTTTAGACATTTACAATAATATAGTTTACTGTCGGAAGGCAGACAGACCTGCTGAAATTTAGTTTAAGGTAAAGTCATTATACAAATAAACAGCTTGTGCGTTCTGAAAGAAATTTTGTCATTTTTTTTGCATATCTCTCTTGTATTACACTACACACAAAATGTGAATTTTTACGCTCTTTTTTATTTAATACTTCTTTATTTTCGATTTGTTTCCTTTTTATTTCAGTGTTATACTGTTTTGAAAGAATCTCCCCCCGCCTTTTAATTAATGTGTTCTCAGCTTTCTGATTGGTTAAAAAATCGTAAAATGAAAATTAACTACAAATATAAAGGAAAAAAAAATGATAAGAGTAGGTAATTATTCTAAAATTAATATAAAACTATGCATAATGATACGTTTGCGATTATTTCCCAAACTAACTGCAAAGTTACTTCTGAAATATTACGAGAACAATGTATAATTTATGAAATATTAAGAGCTTTGTGTATTTTTTCTTATATGGCCTTGAAATGCATAACCGTATATATCATTCAATTCCTATTCACAAAAATCCATCATTTTCACACTCTATTTCTCTCTCCAAATAAAAGCATAACATATAATTCATTTTCATATTATAACAAATGTTCTTTCTTTCAAGTTTATTTATTTAAAACTGTTTACTATGATAAACTTTGTAGAGAAATATTCAGTCATAAGAACACAATAGTGTTTTCTCATTTGAATAGTATTAAATAGGTATTTTTTGAAAAAAATAATAAATATTTCCATAAATAAAATGCATCATGCAGGGTAAGAAAATGCTCTCCGATCTGTGTGTATATTTTGTTTGATGTTGCGGAAAATACGAAATAGATGAATAAATATGGAGCACCAAGTATTTCCAGCGTAAGAAAGCAAAACCATCGCTCCTAGGCCATTTTCCTTGTTTTCTTTTCTTTCTGAATAAAGATATTCTTCGCTCTTCTAAACAAGAAAAGTATCACATCCCATGGATATCTTTCTTTTGCGTCTTTCTGGAATTAGATAGCTTTCGGGCAAGCTTCTGCGCATGCGTTTGCTGTATGACGGCAGATCCAACAGGTGGTCGATCGAAACTTCGATTCCCTCAAGATGCTGGAATAGAACAGTTATGTTGGAAGAGCTAACGAGTTCTGAATTAATAAAGGAAGTCTTTCTATTTACATCGCAGTTGCAATTTATTCGAAAAGTTTTCCGGAGAAGTGGGCGTAATTCTACTCCCTGCGGATGATTAATATTCAAAAACAAATGACTGTCTTTGTTAAGACCATTAAAATGAATACATTTCCTCTTTATTCTAACAGCTAAATTCAACTTTCATTATAAATCAGAAAACTTACTAAAATATTCTTCGCAGTCGCGGATCGCGATTAAGAAACATNCTGAGTGTCAATTTCTAATTTTTAGCCTTCCTTTGAAAAACTTTGCTCTGCAAGACAAGCCCATGGAAATCACTGATAATTATTAAACTTGTTCTTATACTGGCTGAAGTACCCACTCTTAACACGAGTTTATTTTTTAAAAAAATGATAGAGTATATTATTCTTGATATAATAGCTTAATTGTAAGGAGAGTAAAACCAAGTGCATGACAATGTATACAAAAATGTAAAATGATTTATTGAAATTAATTCTCATATTATAAACGGTTTTGAATGAACTGTAATTTTAAGCCTCGCAGAATTAGCATTTAGAATAAATGTTAAGTAATAAAAAAAGAATATAAAATTCTAATGAATAACAATTGTGTTATTTTTTTAATATTTAAAGCGAGAAAGCCCGGGATCAGGTGTGCAATCGATACTAACGTTAATGGTCGCGGGAAGTGATGCACCCCAATTTTTTTTTATAATTATTTTCAATATACAAGATAAAAATCAGAATTTCAGTGAATAATTTAACTAAGAGAAAATATACTTACCTATTTCAAGGATTTTTCCATTTGTCTTTCATAATTTGAGAAAATATCCAATAAAACTGAATTAAATTGTTCCAAATGTGCGTGACCTTAATAAAGGACACAAATCACAGACACTTTTTGCTAACATTACAGGAAAGCTATTTGCAAGCAAAACTGTCACATTTTGTTCACGTTTTTGTAATTTTAATATTCTTTGATGATCGACAAATATTCTGTTGAACTTTTCCTTTGTGTCTTTTTGACAGGGTGAAGTGCATTTTGCGGTACAGTTATGGCTTCATATTTTCTTGATAAAGTTTTTAATGTAGCTATTGAAAATTTTCCTTTCGTTTCATGCTTATTGCTTTTCTCAAATTTATTTTCGCTAGCATGATTAATATGCATTATTTCAGCAAGTGTTTCCCTTGTTTGATCAGCTTCAATTTCCTTTCAGAGATCACAGATGCCCAATTCTTTTTTTTAGATTCTGCTCATTTACATTTATAAACCATAATCAGTCGTACAACATCACAATTAAAACCACTAAGTTATTCATAGGGGGAAAATGCAGCATGTTCAAGAAAATATTTTTGAAAAATAGTGGTCGTGCTGGGAACTCGGTCTAAACAAGTACCTTAAGATTCTAAAAAAACGTTTGACACTCCTAAAAAAGGAGATATGTTATCAATTCATTTTAGCTCCCATTAAGACTGTCATATTAGAGAATTATCTGTCAAGGTCATTGGTAACAAATAAACAGTTTTCCCAGAATTAACGATTTTTGTATTATATGCTTCAGTACTCTCATAAAAATAAATCTTGGCCAATTAATCCTTTAAAGTGCTCAATATGCTTATCAATGTATCAAAAAACTCTTTCACATTGTGAAAAAAAAAGCGCAACAGAATTATATAATTTACAACTTCCCTAAAAAAAAGGGATGCAGGTAACCATACCAGTAAGTTCGAGAAAGCCAGCAAAAGTAATATTTTAAGTTAAAAGAAACGTAATAAAAAATCTCTCATCGTAGGATTACAGCAAAGCAAACAAAATATTTTTTTTTATTTAGTTATAGGATCAAAGATAGCTAATGAGCGTTCAAAGTAGAATTTTTTATTTTTGATGACCTTTTTTCACCAGATGATATATATAAATCATATCAATGTAAATCTGTATTTTTTTATTATATCAGAAAGTATTTTGTTTTTTTTTCATTCCAGTAAATTAATTTTTTTTAACCTTTTATTTTCGATATGCTCGCGCCCCCCCCAGGGGGGTGCGCCCCACAGTTTGAGAAACACTGTCATAA
>BMAV01013865.1:0-14825 GCA_019973955.1 Trichonephila inaurata madagascariensis
AAAAAATTCAAAATTGAAAAATTTTGATTTTTGGGTATACCCCCCGCTGTTATGGGATTCCCTTATGACCGCAAAATTCTTTAAAATTCAAATTTGGGTTTAAATAATTGTATAAAAAAATTAAAAGAAATAAATTAAAAAGTGGTGAAATTCAAATTCCGAAAAATTGATTTCTGCAAGGGGTTTCATCGAACAAGGGAACTTTAAAAGTGCTTAAAAAAAGATTAAAAATAAAAGTTTAAAAGGAGATGTGGAATAATTAAAAATCCAGGCTCATTTTTTTTTAAAAAAATTTCCTGGTATCACCAAGTTTAAAAAATTTTTCGCAGAAAAATAAACAGAAGAAAACGCTGTCGAAGAACGATTGCGGGAAAAAAATGGTAATTTTCAAAACAAACAAAATGTTGAAATTAAAAAGGTTACCACGGGGAAAACAATAAAAATTAAGTCTAATACGTTCCCGTGGCATGCTTGCCAGCGATAAAAATATCAAGGAAACCCATATTATAATATTATCGCCTATTTTGGGCGAACAAACAACAACGGGGCTTAGCCCCCCTAGTCAAATTACCCCCAGAAGATGAAGACCAAAAAGGAAAACATACAAAGAATTTTGTCCTGTTATCCAATTATTAAGTTCACAAAGTGTGCCATTTCTGTTAAATGAACAATACTTTGACATATCTTGAAATATATTTTTTATACTCATCCTAAAGCTATCATTTTTTCATCCGGCGAACAACCCGCAAATTTCGACCTTATTTTTTTGGTTAAAAGTGCGCATTATATGCTGGAATATACGGTATATTTAATCAAAGTTTCTTTAGAAGCTGCCTTATTATAGAAATAATTTAATCTCACCAATTAGAGATGATTATGAAAAAGAATTTATTGGATCACAAAGTAACCAAAGCAACTTACCTCTGCTGCACTTTTTTTTACAGAAAACTCTCATCCCCTACCCCAAAGGATATATATTTATTCCTAACTATTGAGACAGAGTCATTTATACAAAAGGAGCACTATTTTAATAAAAAAAAATTTATAACCTCGTGCATACTGTCAAAGAATAATTGTAAATATCTATCCATATAAAAATTTTGTTGGTCGAATCCAGTTGAAAAACTTTACTTATTTTTTTCTACCGACTACGATGCGAATTTTGTAAAAATACAATGCTGAATTTGACAAAAATAGAATTAACATACGAGTATTCAGAAGACTGGTAATGATCGATTTCATCAGAGGTATCTAGTAAGATTAAACTGTTGTTGAATAGAGTAGAAGTTCATCGAAAATTAGTTAAAATATTATTTTCGAATATTGATTAGATGGTTCTGAGTTTGACAACCTTCACGATCAATATTCACATTCCTATACAACAATGATATATGTATTTTCTAAAAAATCTAGTACTGGATAGATTTTTTTCTTTTTTTTAAGGTTTTATTTGTGACTCATTATAAGCGAATTATAGTTCAACACCCCGAATGAATCTCCATGATTCCATAAGCTATTTCCACAATCTCGCTACAAAGCAGTGTAGAACAGCGGTTCTTAAACTTTCGATCGCCGCCCCTTTTATGTATCAGCCTGACATCGCGGACCCCCAAGATTTTGAACATCCCTTTTTTCTTGGGGATATTTGTGATCTGCATGGCACATCTTTCAATTTTTCCAAGGGCCCTTTTTAGAGTTTAAAAAAGGGGCCATCTCAACGATACACGCGAGTGCGTGGAAAATTTTCTGGACCCCCCTAGAGGGCGCCCCCGAACCAACATGGGTCCGCAGACCACAGTTTAAGGAAAGCTGGTGTCGTTGGATTGTGTGTTATGCAGATTGAATTTGTTAAAGCCCCACATGGACTTGACTGGAAGTTCTGAGGGGGGTGCCGTCAGATGTCGTTCTCGTTACGACCGGGGTTTCCCAAAATTACGGGGGGTCACAACCTTATGTTGTTTCAGAGTGCAATGTTAACAAATAATCCGTTAATCAATCAATCTATAAGCACACAAACCTGCCTTCTCCCTCCATCTAAACTTTTAGAGACTATCATTCTCTAAAATATATGTCCGGACGGCCCAAAGTTTCCCCCAAAGGGGTTCCCCTATTTAGAAAGCTCCCCCCGTCACTGTGTGGTGTGCGTCCCTTTATCCCTTTCCCTGCCGCTCATTTGATTGCGATGAAACTTGGGGCAGTGATGGTAAACCCCCATGCCCCGGGGGTCGCCCGACTCACGTAAGTTTTTTAACGCCCACTATTGCTGGCAACCATTTTGTTTTTTTTCTGGGTTTAAAATTTTTTTTAATTTTGTGTGGACTATTTATATTCACTTAAATTTTCACGCCCTTTGACACAAATGCAATTTAAATACTTCTATAACCTTCAGTTTGATTGTTGCAGTTCAAAACCGGCGTAGCTAGTCCTGAGGGACCCCGTATCCAAATTCTTTGGGGCCCTTTTCGTGGGCTCTCAATAGTTTATGATCTTTTTTTACAAAGGGCCCTGAAGTTGGGGACCCCGTATCATCGATACGATGGTAGCACCCTGGTTAAAAAGCTACGCAAATGACAACAAATGTATATGAAAGTATGTATTATTTGAAATAAAGAAAAAGTGTTTACAAAATATCAAATAAAGTGTATAAATTTTTCTCACATTTGTTTTTGCAATCGGGAAACCCAAAATAAAACCATATTTAAAACTTTCTTCAGATAAAAAGCACTTTAATTAGTTATGTTTGTAGAAAAAAGGGCTTTCATGGCCCTTTTTTTCCTGTTATAAAATTGAATCTAAAGTTTTAGTTTTAAAAATACCGTTAAAATTTTTAAACTTAACTCTTGTACAAATGGGGATTAGGACCAAAAGGGAGAACTAAAAAAAATGAACAAATTTGACCCAGTCTCAAAAGGTTCGCCATCCTGACTTAGGGTAATGATTGGACGCATGCCCGGAAGGTTTCTGAGTTTGTAAAAATTGACCTTTAAGGGGTGTTGCGGAAGCTTAGGGGTGTGGGGGGTTAGAGATATTCCCGTTTTAAACTATTAGACCTACAAACTTGAAATTCGGTTGGGCCCCCTTTCATGAAATAGCGATTCGCTGCAAATGTGTTTTTTGAATCGATTTGAAATATCGTTGCAAGGGCTTAAGGGCCGTTAGAGATAAACATTATCATTTTTGAACTTTAAGGCGGAATTTTGTAGGATTTTTGAATATAAACCCTTTTTGTGAAATTGACTCTATTGGGGGGATTGGGACTTACTTATACAGAAATTTTCCTGGTCGAACTACTACTTACCGTAAAGAAATTTATTATGCTTGCTACTTTTGTCGAAAGGAAATTCGCTAAGGAAGGATTTTACGGAAATCGACTCCTATGGGGGAGAGGGAATCTTTTGCGGTGTATTGATAAATAAATACCTGTTTTCAAGCTACTAGACCTACAGCAGTGTTCTTCAAACTATGTTCCACGAGTCTTAATAAAAAAAATCTAGAAGAAACAAACAGCCAAAAGGGTTTCCCCCCTTTGAAGTTTATATAGTTACAAAAAGTATCTAAAGCTCACCCCCCCCCTCATTAAAACTGAAAAATTTATTTACATATAATAACACTTTATTTTGCAACACTTTTTAAACTTTTATTATAATGTAATAAAAGAACATCAAAACGACGCGCGCGTTTTATCTTTATATATATACTTCTTACTAGATTGTGAATATTCTATTGTTTACATCTTGAGACCACGAGAAAATTTTTATTTTGTTAGTTGCCTGTCTTGCAAAACTAAGTAGTTTTCTAATGAAAAATGCACCTTTTTACATTTGTAGAAGACAACATCTATAATGAAGGAAAGAGAATAACAAATCAAAAGAGTTGACGGTAAAATCTAAATTCAAGCAAGAACAGCTTTTAAATTTTAGGTTGCAAATTCATGAAAAATACACGAATTTCTCATACAGAGATAAACATTTTAATGCCATTCAGAACATCGTGTTTAAGTCAGTGCCAATTTATTCATTGGGCGCCCAGGGGCCCAGATAAGCTGGACTTAACCAGTTTCTCCAGTAATAAATTTCGATCTGCCAGTGCGAAGGCGGTAAATCTTCTATGCCCAGGGCCCGAAATGATCGTAAGCCGGCACTGGTACAAGTGAAATATATTTCTCACAGTAAGTGGCTACAAAACAAAGTATAAAAACAAATTAAATTTAGAATGTATAATGCGATTGCATTTAATCTCAACAGACCTACAGTTTGTATAAAAAAATACTAGCATATACCCCAGTTATAAAATATAATGCATGGGTAGGTGACACTTGAATCACATATTAATATTATTAATGAGTAAATTATATTAAAAAAATTAGGTTACAATTTTTTAATAATAAATGCAATATTTTTTTAAATGCCTTTGCATAAAGTGCCTATAACATATTGATATACTTTAAATATTATTTTGAGATATATTTTCCGAAGTATTTTATGGAAGGGGTTCCCACAAAAACACTTACTAGTTCTATGGGTGCCACAAACCATTTTCTAGTTAAAGGGGGTTCCAGAAAACACTTTCTAGTTCAGGGTTCTACAAAAACCCTTTCTAGTTCAAGGGGTTTCCCACAAAAACACTTACTAGTTCTGGGGGTTCCAAAAAACACTTACTAGTTCAAGGTTCCACGAAACATTTTACTAGCCCAAAGGGGGTTCCATGAAAACACTTTCTAGTTCAAGGGGTTCTACGGAAACCCTTTCTAGTTCAAGGGGTTCTACGAAAACACTTACTAGTTCAAGGGGTTCTATGAAAACACCTACTAGTTCTAGGGGTTCCACGAAAACACTTACTAGTTCAAGGGGTTCTATGAAAGCCCCTTCAAATTCTAGGGATTCCGTTAGTTGAAAAAGTTTGAAGATCACTGACCTATAGTAATGTGAAATTTGGTATGCATGTCTCTGTTGTTGAATTAAACGGATTTGTTGAACAGGTCTTTCAGAAATCGTCTCTCAAAGGTGGTTACTGAAACTTATGGATTAAAAAAATCCGTTTTTGATCTATTAGATTGAGACTGGACGCTTGTGACGTCTCTCGCGTCCTTCTGCAAACCATAACCCAAAGTTCTTTGAGGGCCCAGTTTAAAGGAAAACCTTTTCCAAACCCCAATACCAAGAAGATAAAGGGATCAAAAATGTAAATGAGATATATTTAAAAAAGGATAGAAGCTTTGATGAAAAAGGACCCAAGTTTAGAGATAACTTATGGGGAACATTCGACCAAGGTTAGTGTCCTATAGTTTGGAAGAAAGATAGTTATTATAAAGAAGTTGGAATCTTCGTATACAAATTACATTATAGAAAACTCAATCACTGAAGGAAGGAGATCTGCAAAAGGTAATTTTTTGTTTAGGAAGTTAGATGAATCGGTTTATTTATTATAATTAAGATAAATGATCTAGTTGCGGATCTGACTTGAATACAAGGTTTAATTGGTTAACTCCCTTTTAAGAAAGTTGTCAATTGGGGTTAAGTAATATAAGTTATTTTAATAAAAGTTGTAAAAGAACCCAAATTCCATCTTTTTGATAATCCCACACCTCAGCTTACGCGGACCCCAAAAGACATAGTAAAAGGATGGCTATGTCGCAAAACCCCGAACGTTATAATTCGGGGTTAGGTAATGCAGGTGGAGGTAGTCCCACCGAAATGTATTTTCAGGTCAGAGAACATTCGAGTTTATCAATCAATAGAGAAAAAATACAGTTACTTGAAATCCCAAGTAATCTGTCATGTGCTTACTTAAAAAATCATCTCGGGGAAAGGGGTCAAGATTGGTATCGATATTTGGGTCGGTGTTATTAAAAAAAACAGCCCCGGATTTTTGGGAGCTCAAGGCTGTTGCGAAAGCTTTTCCCGCGGTCAAAAAAAAGAAAGAATTCAACCAAATTTTTCGCATCAAGCAGGGAAGAAACGGGGAAACCCCCGATTTTGTTTATAATTTTTTAAAAAAAAGAAAGTTTAGAATTAGGAATGTCCCAGGGGTTGGTGGATCATATTTTAGTTCAACCGAACCACAAATCCCGGATTATGTGGAAGTGCGCAATCCACAGAACACGGTACAACTTTTGGGAAATCTTCAAATTCGAAGAGAGATACTTGCAAATTAAAAAGGGGGTTTACAGAATGATAATATAGAAAGACGAGGTCAAAATGCATAGGATGCCTAAATTTGATGCTAATGGTAGAAACTGGAGGAATTCTGAAGTGTGGACGTAGACCAAATAACAACAGTAGAAATAATTTTTATGAGAATAAATGTCAAAGTAATAATAGAGGGTTCGAGAGGAATAGATTTCAAAATAGTGATCAGAGATTCAACAATAGAGGTTACCCATTTCCTGAAATGAGCGAAATGATAATTTTAATACAGGGACCGTAGAAATAGGGGTTCGAGTGAAAATTTCAGTCGAGGCGATAGGATGCAAAGGGGACTAAATATTGTAAAGGTTAAAGATCAACCCCAAAAGTATCGACAAGAGAAATACTAAGCTTTCTCCGATATGTATATCACCCGTAGAACTTCCCCATATAAGTACGTTCCTATTTTATTAAATAACACATTTTTGAAAGCGCTATGGGACACCGGAGCAGCATACAAATCATTTATATCGGAAGAAGTATATAGAAAATATTTTTTATAAGCAAATTAAAAATCGCAAACCCAGGTAATAACAGCACAGGTGCGAAATGCCAAACATGGGGATTTCGTGGTATTCGCATCAGACAATTGAAAGAAATTGGTCATTTCATGTTGACGGGATTTAGGAATAATTCAGTAGGGTATTGATTTATAAGTGGGTCAAAGATAGTATTAGATTTTGATCAAAAATCGTTGAAAATTCCAGTAGATTCTCAAATAAATAAGGTGGTTGGAACCAATTAAAGAGGAAAAGGTTGAGATAGATTTATCTAAGCACAAAATTGGGGAGGTAGAGAAACAAAAACTACAAAATTTACGCATTTAGTAGTTTTAAAGGGTTATTTTCAGACAAACCAGGTCTTACTCATGTTTTATACCATGAAATTGACACGGGAGATAACCCAATTAGTAGCTTCAAGGCCATGTAGGTAAGGACTGACAAAGCAAAGCGTAATAATAGATTTTCTACCATACAAAAAATGTTACAAGAGGAAACGATTGTCTAATTCAATCCCCATACGCGTCAAATTCGTTGTGTTATGCAAGAAAAATAATGGGTTACCACCGATAATCCGGAAGCATATAGATTTGCAGTAGACTATAGAAAATTAAATTCGATCACAAAGTATCCGCGATACCCTTTACCGTTAATAGATGATTTATTAACGAACATCCCATATACAACAATAATATCATCTCTTGATCTAAGAAGTGGGTACTTTCAAATGGCAGTAAACCCCAGTGATATTGTTAAGACCGCATTTGTAGTAAAAGTGGCACTTATGCTTTCAAGCGGATGCCATCTGGTTTATCAGAGCAGCTCCCCAATTTTCAAAAGGCAATTGACATAATCCCAAAACCGGTGATAGGGAAATTTGTGAGTGTATATATGGACGATGTGTGATATCTCATCTCCATCATTCACTCACCATGTTGAACACCTATGGAAGTTTTTTCGTTAAAGGATGCAGGATTGACATTAAATAAGGAAAAGTGCAAATTTAAAAGTGATGAATTGAAATATTTAGGATTAATTATTAGTAAAGAAGGAATTAAAACGGATGAGACAAAGGTTAGAGCTTATAATAGAGATGAAACTGCCCCGTAACTCAAAAGAGGTGTCCAAGTTTTAGGTATGTCCTAATGGTGCCGCGAAATTTATTAAAAATTATGCGGATCTTTTGTGAGCCACTTTTTATAATCTTAAACGAAAATTAAAAAAATTTGTCTAGTCCAATGAAGCACAAAAAAGGCATTCGCTGAAGAGGTCAAGGAGGCGGTAACAAAGCGCCAGTTTTAAAATTACCAAACTTTCAGGAGCCATTCGAGTTATTTACAGATGCCAGTCTGATCGGTTTAGAGCAGTACTTAATCAACAAAACAGACCTGTTGTATTTGCGGTCACGTACACTGAACAAACGCAGAGAGGAATTATACAGTAACCGAAAGAGAATGTTCAGCAGTAGTGCTGGCGTTGAACAAATTCAGAACATATATTTAGAATATTGCCCATTAAAGTAATAACGGATCACGCGGCCTTACCACGCCTAACACATGGCAAAAAATATGTCGAGTAGGATGATTAGATGGGCACTCAAATTAGCAGAATACAATATAGAATGGGAACATAGACCGAACTCAAATGTAGTGGGCTGACATACTCTCAAGGAATCCCGTGGAAAGTATAGTGGGAGAAAAATTTAATTGTGCCATAATCAGGGATTTAGTACTTACTTGCGGGAACATTTAATAACAGAACAGAAAATGACCCACTAGGGGTCATATCTATAGATATTTAGAAAACCCGGAAGATAACTCGGTTAATGCAACGATATGTGAGAATTGGTCCCACGATTTCCGTTTAATTGAAGGATTGTTATTTTATGCGAAACACGCAACGTCATTAAGTGAAATGCGTGTATACATTCCAAAATCTTTAAGGAATGAAATAATGAGAGAATTTCATGACAAGCCAATAGCTGGACACATGGGAAGATTTAAACGTATCATGTACCTGACGTTTGTTATTTCCTTCGTACATGAAAATTCATTGATCAATATGTCTCTACATGCCATATGTGCCAAGTTAATAACTATAAAACGCTACCAGCTGGTCGATTAAATCCTAATTATATCAAATTATCCAAATGAGATAGTTACTTTAGATTTGTTAGGCCCGTATCCTATATCGAGAATGCTACGTAATCGCTATATTTTAGTATTAACCGATCATTTCAGCAAATGGGCTGAAATTATACCTCTTAAAAGGCCTCATCTCGTATAATAGCGGATATTTTTTGATAACTTATATCGCGTTATGGAGCTCCAATAAAATTAATAAGGATAATGGTCCCCAATTTATGTTCGAAATTTTGAGCACTTAAGTGAAAGATTAGGCATAAGGCATGTGAAGACTGTTGCATATCGACCACAAGCAAATCGGACTGAAAGAGTTAATCGAGATATAGTAAAATGATTGCAAATTATGCTAATCAATGATACTTGGGATCACCTCCTTACGTGAGTTTGCTTACGCCAGCCTGCAGGTACGGCGGTGAATGAAACAACGGAAAATCACCTGCTGAATTATTTTTGGGTCGAAAATTGATTACACCATTTCAAAACTAGTTATGATCTCGGAAAGTTCAAAATTCAAAATACAAAATATCGAAAAGCTTTAAGGAAGCTAGACTAAGTACGAAAATTAAAACAGAAAGGTGGGAAAGATATTATAATAGACGCAGAAAAGACATAAAAATAAAGGTAAATGATTGGTCTTATTAGAAAACACAATTTTTAAGTTCAGCAGCCAACAAAGTCTGCGCTAAATTTAAAACAAAAATTTGAAGGACCTTATAGAGTATTAGAAGTAAAAAAATAACAATAATATTGTAATATGGAAATCAGAAAAAAGATTAACGGTTAACGTAGATCAGCTGTAAGAATATATCGTCATATAGGAAATGTGACGAGGTCGAATTAGAACAGGTATCCAAATAGTATAAGATCAAGTCAGGAAACTAGTACTTCGGAAAAGTACATCAAGGGTTAAAATGAGTCACACTAAGGGAAAGAAAATCTGCGGTGAAACGTAAGTTAGAGACAAAAGGGATTGGTCACCAATCAAATCAATATAAAAATACACAGATATGACCCATAAAACGCAAATCACTGGTCAGATCGCTCTCTAGTCTATCGGGAAGTGAAAGTAAAAGTAAAAGGACAAGGTATATTAGGGTATTAAGAGATCAGGAGTGTCAGGGGGCAAGTGGACCGCAAAGAAAGTGGCAGAGAAAGGACCCAATAACATAAATAAAAGACACTCATCCAGTGCACTACTTGCAGAAAAAGAACAGAAGAGAACTTCAACTGAAGTTCCAGATGAAACTACTGCACAATCTGAGGCCACGCCGGAGAACAGAACAGAACCTGACCAGCCAAGGAGACAACAGGGAAATCAAGAAAGGGACGACAGGAGATTACAAGCCCTACAACAAGGTAAAAACAAGAAATTCCAGTGCAGCCGAGGAAAGAAAAGTGGTAGCACCTCATCGTTGACGTAATGGTGGGAGACCACATATAAAATCAGGTTTTATTGTTTCATTTTTTATGATCTTCCAACAAGTGGTCGGAAGAATTATTGCAAAGAAAGCAGTCTCGGGCGGGGCTTGTGTTATAAGCCAAGCAAAAGTTAAAACACTACAATGAGTGTATATTTATTTTTTGGAACTTTTGACTTGTTAAAAATTTTTTCTGGAGAAACAATTGTAATTGCACATTTGTTTGCTTCTGATGTATGACTCTCGTGAGATGCGAAAGACTCCTTTGGTTATTTGTTATAATAGTTTATTGAAAAATGTTTATAATTGTATAATATGTGTATATATATATATGATGTTGTATTGTTACGTAATATGAGGCATCTGGGTTCAGGGAAACGTGCGGCGTAGTCAGGCACCAATAATACACAACGATGCGCGGCTCATTGGGAGTTTTTAAACCAGATGTGGGGATGGAGATGAAAATTTATTGTGATATACAAATAATATATAATGAATAAAAAATTGTGAAATTGATTGATATTATGTAAACATAGATTGGAAACAGTGACTCAGAAAAGCTTACTTCAGGAGACAGACCCTGAAAATTATGATAAAGTAAATCTCAACAAGAAAAATGGAGCGGAAAATCCAGCTCCATATGCAGTGATGATAAAGATGCAAAGTTTGGGTCTGTGCACCCAGAAAATTTTTTTATTTAGAAAAATTTAAGTGTATAGTTACTTTAAGAAATTGTATGTTAAAAGTGAGAGTGGGCATGAATTAAAACAGTACTATTAATGTTGGCCTAGTTAATGGAGTAAAATTCTATTGTCACGAGTTTAAATTTAAATTTAAATTGAATATTAAATTTAATTCTAAGATGAGTAATGAAAATTAAAGTCAAGATAAATATTGGAAATTATAAAAGTTAAAATGAGGATTTAAGATTAAAATTTAAATAAAACTCAAAAAGCGAAGAGATTCAGAAATAGAGATTTAGACACATAATTTATTAAGGGCATTGAGAACCCTAGTGGGGTCACGTTTTTCTCTTGAGGGGTTAGACGCCCCCGCGTCCTTCTGCTAACATAACCCTAAGTTCTTGACGGCCACGATTAATGGCAAACCCTTTCCAACCCAATACCAAGAAGATAAACGGATCAAAAATGTAAATGAGATATACTCTTTAAAAGGATAGGAAGCTGATGATAAGGGGAGCGGCAAGTTTAGAGATAACTTAGTGTGGAATCATTCGGATCAAGAGTTAGATGTCCTATAGCTTTGGAAGAAAGATACGTTCATTATAAAGAAGTTGGAATCTTCGTATACAAAGTTACATTATAGATATTACTCAATCACTGAAGGAAGGAGATCTGCAAAAGGTAATATTTTGTTTAGGAAGTTAGATGAATCGGTTTATTTATTATAATTAAGATAAATGATCTAGTTGGTGATCTGACTTGAATACAAGGTTTAATTGCGTTAACTCAATTTTAAGAAAGTTGTCAATTAGAATTAAGTAATATAAGTTATTCTTAATAAAAGTTGTATTAAGAACCCAATATGTCTCATCATTTTGATAATCCCACACCTCTAGCTTACGCGGATCCGGAAAGACATAGTCATCATAGGATGGCTATGTCGCAAGCTTAGATTTGGCAAGCATGTTTATTTTATTGAGTACAGATCCACTAAAAATGGGTTTTGTGGGAATCCGCTTGGGAAGGGGCTACGAGAGAGTAAAAGGCAATTCCACTTCAATTTTAGAAATTATTGTTTGAAAGTTATGCCCTTTTTAAATCAAGAACTATAAGAATATTTTTCAATACAATCGAATTCTTAATGCAAAGGTATCAAGAATATATATATATATATATTTATATATTATATATTATATATATATATATATATATATATATATATATAATTTAATATATATACTATATAAAATAAAAAGAAAAAATTTCGTTTCCCTTTCTTATTTTATTTTTTCGACTAAAAAAAATTAATATATTGAAATTGTTTTTTTTATGAATCTATAACTTTTTTCTTAAATGACATAACAATTTTTTTAAAAAAGAGTGTAAATTTTTTTTTAAAAAATTAATAAAATAAAAAGCTACAAAAAATTACGCCACAAAAGTTCTCACACTTAAAAAAAATCTCAACAGTTTAAAAATATTGTATTTCTTTTTTAATTTGTTCATAGTGGATTCTTTTAGTGCTACAACACTTTTGACTTAAAAATTTTAATTTTTGAAATTTTGCATCTTTTTCCCCAGGATTATTTTTTTACATCACATTTTGTGTTTTATTTTTTTTTTTTTTTAAATCAAACTTCCCCAAGTAGTTCATGGGTGAAAAAGTGTTTAATTTTTATATTTGGGACATTTTAAGAAACCCCAGTGGCGAAATTTGAGAGCGGGCTTGCGTAAACCCCTGTTAGAAAATAAAAGTCTTTCCAAATTAAAAATTTAGGCAGATAATTTTTTTTTTTAAAATTTTCAAAGCTCATGATTCAAATATCAAAAAAAACCAAATTACCTGATTCTGTGGCCGAAACACCCAACGGGACACCCACCTCCATGTTTTATTCATCCAACTGTAACCCCCGTTATTTAGACTCTTCCAAATTTCAGTAAAAGACTTTCACGCCCTCAGCGAACAGAACAATCTTCGTGATGGCCGTTTCGGGAAATGTAAGGACTATGAGCATGGGCCCCATCCCAAATTTATGTCAACTGTTGCTCTAGTTATTTTGTAAATGTGTTTGTTTTTTCTAATAAAGTGTTTTAATAACTAGTGGACTTAGTAAAAACCCCCTTCCCCGTCTTCCCTTATCATTTGGCGCTTACCCGTCATAATTTTACGCCCAACGTTTTTAGTTGCAGGCTTTGGGCCCTTGTCGGTATTAATTTTCCCGGGTTTAAAAGCACTAAGTTGTTCAACTTATATGGTTTAATTATTCAGTTCTCACCCGTAGAACAGGTAAAGCTTTTTTTCTTGAATTTTTTTTTAAAAAATATTATACTTTTAATACCGTTTCTTTTGACCCGGCAAATTGGGTTTAAATCCAAAAAAAATTTATTAGTTAAATTCTTAATTTTTGAGTATTGTCTCATTGTTCAAATTCCAAATTGACAACAAATTGATTGGGATGGCAGATAACAACATTTTTGGTTCCAATGGGCCTATAATTGCTTGTAAATGAAAAAAAAAGGTTTAATCCCATGAATTTATGTGGAACAAGAACTCCTCCCCCCTCATTTTTCACATTGAAGTGAATGTGTTCTGGGTGGGGGTGTAAATTGGCCTCAGAATTAGGAAATTTTGATTTTTTTTGATGGTATTTGAATCATGAACTCTATTTAAATTTTTTAAAAAGAAAAATTTTTAAATTATCCGCTTGAAAGTTGGATATTGGACGACTTATTTTCTAACGGGAAAAACCCCCGGCACTGTTTTCTCAATGTACGCCACTGGTGTTCTATAACTTCCCCAAATTATGAAAACACCTAAACCTTTACTTAGCCCAGTGAACATATTTGGTGAGAGTTTGATTTAAAAAATAAATAAATAAACACAAAATGTGATGAAAAAACAAATCACAGAAGAATGGAGGAAAAACGATGCAGAAATTTCAAAAACTGGTTAAATCTATCCAAGAAGCTTTAAAAATTGTTGTGGGCACTAAAAAAATATCCCTACGTTCTAAATTAAGAAAAAAAATACTATATTTATAAACTAAGTTGATTTTGTTAATGTACGAAAACTTTTTTGTGGGGTAATTTTTATAGCTTTTGATTTTAATTTTTTAAAAAAAAGTTAATATTTTTAAAAAATAATTTATGTAATTCCATTAAGAACAAGTCGCAGATATCATAAAAAATTACAATTACAATATATTAATTTTTATTAGTCGAAAGCATTGAATTTCATAAGAAATTGCAAGCGTACGAACACTTTTGTGGCCCACTGTATATAAACAGTATTATGTATATATTCATATAATATCATGAAATACCCAACGAAGCAATTGGGTAACGGCTATTTAGATATAAGAGAAAAATCGTTCCCTTTGTTGCATGATACAACAAAAATGGCATTTTTACCGCACGTAGGGAGAAATACCTCGACTGTTTCTTTTGTTGAAATATCTTTTGGCGAATTTTAATCGATGTTTCATTAACTGCTCTGATGTGTAAAATAGAATTTGTAAAAAAGAATAGTTTTACAGTTTAAATTGAGTTGGAGTTTGTAATATGATTACAAACATTCTGCATCTAGTTGCAGTAATGTATGTAGAATAAAATGATGAGTTAGACAGAGTTTTCATTGGGAATTTTTATATTTGTAAAGGAATTAATGAAAAATCTTGAGAACGCCATTTTTTTACAGATTTCTTCCTCCCGACTTTATATTGCACCATTTTGTTCTTTTGTTTTTACATTCAATCCTGCTCTTTTTGTCTTTATATATATTTGTTAAGTTTATTTTTATAACCAAAAATAAAATAAGATTTTTTTTTGCCTTTTACTGCTTCCCTTGAAAAAAAATATCCATTTTGATTATAAATAATTTCAACTAAAATAATAA
>BMAV01013867.1:0-45701 GCA_019973955.1 Trichonephila inaurata madagascariensis
GTCTGGTAAAAGGTCTGGAAACCTTACTGGCTAAATAACATTATAAACAGCAAGTAGGTACTCAAGGAATATGTGATTCGTATGAGCCTCTGAACTATCATGTTGAAAAAGAACAAAAAGATGACATGATATGAAGGATAATGCAACCAGCTGCAAGATATCATCAACATATTGTTTAGCTGTTATTGTATGCAGTATGACTAAAGATGACCAACTATCACAAGAGATAGCACTCCATACAATTACACCAGGGGTAATTAATGGTTATATCAGACTACCGCTGCACGCGACTCGTCCATATCAGATATTGATCTTTTGCAGATCTCTACGCTGAACATTATACTATACCAGACTGTTTTCAGTCTTAAAGGTTGATTACGATACCACTTTAGACGCCTCGATTCGGACATGTTGGTACCATGAGTTGGTTACTTGGAAGATGCTGTAGCATGTTGTGAGTAGCGGTAAATGATGACATTGGATAGTTAAAATCTATTGCAAATTAATTCGATTTTACCTCGCATTCGTGCATCTTGGCCTTCCAGAGACTTAACTTCGCCGATGAGTTCCTTGTAGCAACCATTGTGGTCAACACTTTTCTCTAGTGCAGGAAGTGGCTTAACGCTCTACATTGCATGCCAGGTTCAAGGATCCTGATTAAGCAACCATGTTCAGAATTGTCCAGTTTACCATAAGGTCTTCAAAAATATTTTCGCAGAATTGTTGATTTTGCTTTCAAGGAACAGCATCGACAACGAGGCAGAAAATAAATTATCCTTAATTATTGTCTGCTAAAGTACTAGTCGTGCTATACAAACGCATGTTATGGCCATAGTTAGTATGCATAGATCTTAAAATTCAGTCATTTACATTCTTGATGCTTAATTTCGAAACAATTGAAACATTTTTCGGTGTGCTTTGGAAATTTTTGCATAAAAGTTAAACTTGCAGAAGAAAATTTACCAGAAACTTACAAAGCATTCAAGAGAAAAGATTCCCACTAATTTCACACATCGTGATATTTGTTTTAAAAAAAATGCAGTAGGTAGATTTATTTTGACATAACAGTCAAAACTAAAACATTTTGTAGAAAGTAAGAAATGATTACTCCATGAAGAGAGAATGCCGTAGATTTTAGAAGCAACTAAATCATTCGAAAATTTTACTTCTGAGGAACATTTAGACTTTATCTGTTTACATTGTTCTCCCATTGTAAATGTTTCAAAAACTTCCTAAACTTATATCATAGTTGATGTTTTTTTTTGAAAAATTAAGTTATACAAGTTAAAATTCAAACTTACTAAAATACTTTTAGCTATTTTAATGTGGCCAATATTTTAAGCTTTTGTGAAACTAAAAATCGATAGTTAACTTTGCCTTTTCATTGTACGCTTTTAAAAAGGAAAGGATATATTACATTTTTATACCTCTCCATGGATTTATCAAAAAATAGCAGTCACAATCTGAGAATAAAAATTTATCATAAAATCTCTAGCTCAGACTTGCTTTTAAATGCGATTAATCATGCTAAACCTTCTATGTTAAGAATAACGTTCTTTAAAAGTTTCGGTTTATGAAAGCACTGAAAGCAAAAATGTATGTTACCTAAAAATAGGCTATTTGCTTTTCTCTTCAAAGTGATCTCATCACATAATTTTGCTTCTTCTCTCATATATTAGCTGCAGGAGCGGCGCCTAGCTCGATAATAGTTATGACCTTAAAAGAATGAGGTACAATGCAATTCTCACGAGATTTGAAAAGTACTTTCCCTTAATTGCGCAATGATCGCTTTTCCCCGAAGGAGGTTATTTCTCCCCTGTCTTTAGTATATCTACTTGGTTCCAGGATTCCATTCCGATATTATAAGAGTATGATGTGACTAAAATTTAAATAAACCATATACGGTTTTATTAGTCAACTACAGGAAGAGAAAAAGTGAGGTTTTATTGTGTCAAATAATAGATAAAATTATTTCTTTAACAGATTATTCGCAGAATTATAATTCGTAATTTACCTTTTAAATAACATTCAAATTAATCGAGATTTTTATAATTAATAGGAGGGTGCTTGTGTTGTATAAATACTATGGCAAAACATAATATGTATTTGAAGATATAGTTATAACAAGTAATATAAAAAATTTTTTTAAGCCAATTCCTACTTTGAATGGAGGAATAGAAATTATTTTATTAACTATTGAAAATTTGAATAAGATATATATGTAATAATTCCCCCTAGCATCCTTTTAATTAACTCTTTTTAACAATATTCAAACAATCTTTTAATTATTTGGTTCGAAACTAACACCCTAATCTTAATCGTAATCGAATAATATTATTACATCATAAATCCCTTTCCCGCCCATTGTAACCAATCAGAGCTCTTATTACAAAAATGTCACGCAGTCTTCACCGTCGGGTATAAAAACCGATGTCTCTGGAAATCCCGCCTCTTCACTCGTTTCCCTGTAGTCATGTAGCTGGCTGCTTTGTGTTGTGTGTTGTAGTTTCTTTGTCTGTGTTGTGTCGTCCATGCTCAATGTAATTAATATGCCTAGGTATTTCAAGATATTCAATAAATTGGATTTACTAATTTACAAGACTGCCTCGTAAATCCCATCATAGAAAATGCATCAACATACAGGAATCACTCACCACCGGCCACGCCCTATCCTTTGGTTCGCTACAGTAATAACATCCACTCACCACGTCTTAAAATTAATTATTATGGAGAGAGAGTGAACTAATAGAAGAAATTGAAAAAAAGAGCCTGATTTGTCTGCATTGTTGTAACAATGCAAACCCGGTTTGGCTGAAAAACAGGTTTTCGACGCCAACTTTTATCTTTGTTTTAACAGTTTCATTGTTACAACAATAGAGACGAATCTAAGATGACGTCAGAAACCGGTAAAAATGAAATCAACATGACTGTATCTGCAATTCTTAGAATAATTAGTTTCAGTCAATTAATTTTAATTAACTATAATTCAGTTATCGTATTTTTACCCAAAACAATAGTGTATAGAAAATTTCAGCTCAAATGAGAACCATAAAATGTGAGAAAAAAACCTTTTTAAGTTTTGACACAAGTCGCCGAAAGTGATGCCATCGTGGCTGTATTTGTAAGTCTTTGAATAATTAGTTTTAATCAATTAATTTTTATTAATTTTAATTAAATTATTGTATTGTCATCCAAAATAATCATGTATATTAAGTTTCCGCTCAATTGAGTGTTTTAAAATGTATTTTATTAACGATAATCAATTCCACCAAGATAAATAAATAAATAAGTGTGAGCTAATAGAAGGAATTGAAAAAATTAATTCCTTTTAAAGTAATTTTTTTTTATCTAATGTCTCTTAATACTAGTTATTTTTTGTTGTAATCAGCAGGAGAGTTTATATCCTTACAGTAGAGTGGCTCCGGTAGCTTGGTGATAATGATCACAGATTCGTGGCTGTCGTGTTATGAGTGAGTGAGTGAGGGTTATATTAACGTTACACTCTATAAAACTGCTCTTGGATCGTTGGTGACGAGCCTCGTAATTCTAGACCACAGCTAAGTGATGAGGATGACTTCTGAGTTGCTAACCTTCTCCTAACTTCCACACCACACCAACGGGAGGATGTTTTAGCCTCAAAAGATTTAACGTGCGTGCAACAGCCCACTCAACAGAGCGGGTCTTCAGCGGCACTAGACTCGAACTCATAACACTCCAGCCACGAGTTCGTGACCTCGACCATAAGGCTACCTGCGGCTCCGGCGTGTTATGAAATCGAAACTTTGGGCCAATGAAAACTCGCTGTGTAGAGGAGTTGATGCACGTTGAATCTGTCGAGGCTTAATTCCTCCCGTTCGCATAGTGTGGAAGTTTGGAGAGGGTGATGCCGACTCAGGTGTTAGCTCTCATGTTGTTTTAAATTGTGACATTAAAACTCACTCACCCACATTTCTTATACTAGAATGATTGAACATCCTTTCTAATATTATAAACGTGAAAGCTTGTATGGATGTTTGGTACTCTTTCACTCAAAAACAACCGAATGGATTTTAATAAAACTTTACAATAATATAGATTATACATCAGAATAACACGCATGCTATAATTTATAAATATATTGTGTGAAATGTCCAAAATATAACGATAATTGTCAAGAAAGTAGGAAAAAATTCGGCCATCTGCTAAAAAGCCTGCTACAGCATATATCTATCTTTTATGTGTGAAGCAAAACTTTGCATTTTGTTTTATCTATGCCAGGTGCCAGGAGCTGCGAAAGCTTGAACAAGCGGAGTGCGAGGCTGATTACAATTTTAACAAAAAATAAATACAACAGAAAGTAATATTAACGTATTACACTTCCTGATATAAATTATTTATACTATTTTAAGCGTTCATTACACAAAATTTGTAACAATGTGCTACTTTTGATGAGCAGAGATCAGCTTAGAAAGGTGTTTTCAAATACCGACCCACAAGACAATTACAGGGAGTTATAGATAAAAAAAAAATCCTTTTTATCAGCTATTAGATCTACAGACTTAACATTTAACAAACAGGATTTTTTTTTGTTCAGCTAATATATGCAAAAAGTTTTTTGTTTTTGTTTAATTTGCCATTTACGTAAATTAACTCATTAAAAACTTCATTATCCTTCAAAATCTGTATTGTTTAATTTTTCAATTCACCGTGTGAAGAACGGGTATAACAGCTAGTTCTTGTATAATGGTTGAACATTCTGAAATTTGTTTGAACATTCAAACAAATATTTTGTTTCTTATACAAAATATTTTTCGTGACATATTGTCTCCCTTTTTTATTTGGATGATTGACTCATTTTTATTTTTTATGCAAATTCGTAAATGCAACCTAAATTTAGTAGAGTCGATTATTTATTTTTTTTAAAAAACTAAATTTTTCCACACAGTTGCAACATAATTTTTGAGATACCGAAATATTTCAGTAATTGAAAATGAATGTAAGATATTTCTGTAGGATATCTACCCAAAAATAAATGAAAACCTGTATAATTTTGAAAAATTCTCGAAAATAAAACTGGAAACAATAAATTATGTATTATTCTAAAACAATTTTTTACAACCATTTTTGAAATGTAATCGATCTTAAGCTAAAATTGTTTAATATTTATTGAAAGTATTGGATATGAAAACGATGTTGTAAGATAATGTGGAAATTAAAAATATGAAATGCCTATCAAAAGGATAAGTCAGGAATCCTGCTGTCGACCGTCATAAAATTTGATGGTATAACAGAAAATATACAATCTTTTAGTTAATATAACTAAATTTAAATTAATTTAAATCTGATGCAACTAGAATACAATGTATTTTAGAAATACAAAAAGTGCTATTTTTTGGTTTTTACTGAGTCTTCTGATATAATTTTGTTTAATTTTTGAAGCAATATGTTTTCTTCAAAAATTGCTATCTATATGTAATTTTTTAAATTTTTTTTATTTCGAAGCCTTACCTTTTAAACCTAATTGAAAGAATTTTTAAACTAATTTAAAAAAAAGAGAGATCAATCAGTTAGTTAAAATTTTTTTGTTAAATTTGAAATTTAAAAGAAATTTCTTTCGAAGATTTACCGTAGATTTTTTTTATGATTTAGTTTACAAGAAATTTTTCTGCAAGTGAGGCAAAATTACTTAACTTACGCTGATTTCTTTTATTTTTTGCAATAAAATAGCATTTTAAAAATGTGTGACCAATCTTCAAATAATGATCTTGAATGCATATTTTTTGTACGTTATAGTTCATAATTATAACCTGAGAAATGTCAATGCTTGTGAGTATTGTTTATGCAGAAGGAAAGTAATTGTGTTTGATAGGGTTATGCTTGTGAATTTTGCTCTTTCCAATAACTTTCTAGAACCAACTCAATAAAACTTTATTATGGTGTTAGACAGAATTTTCAAATGGAATATAATTGTATTAATTCCATTACCTATTCATTGCCTTTTAATACAAAAACTAAACTTTCAACTCTAAGACTGAGTGTTATGAGAACGAGTTTTGAACACATTTTTATGAATTATCTTGGTTACTTTTTTAGGTTTGCTTTTACAAGCTGTATGTAAAATAAGAAAAAACTTAATGAAAACAAGTAATATAAAAAAAATTAAGTCAATTCCTACTTAGGTCAACAAAGAAAAATTTAATTTTAGTTACTTTTTATTATAAATAATTACAATTAATAAAAATATGTAAATACATATGATAAAATCACAATATTAAGTGGCAAAATAGAAAGCGATTTTCCTTCAAATTTTCCATTTTCCTTTCTATATAGGGTGTTGGACTATTATTTTTGTTTGTTACTAGTTACTATTTATTCTTTAATTAAATAGAATTAATGAATTAATACTTGAAAGAACTGTATTAACACATCAAGTGTCACCCTCTAAAAGTTAAAAAAATGTATATGAACGTAAGTGGATGAATAAAAAGTATTTTATTAATGACTGAAAATTTGATCAAAACAAACAAAACAAAACACACACACACACACACACCTTATGTAAATAAATATATATAAAGAGAGTATGAACTAATAGTAGGAATTGAAAAAGATGTATGAAATATAATTGCCACCTTCTGATATTAAATAATATGAAACATATTCCTTTGTCAACGAAATTGGTTTTTATGAATTGAATATGATTTTCATTGTATTAGAAGGAATATTTTTTAAAGGATTTAAGAAGAGCTTTTAACAAATCTCTGCTTATCATACTATCAACTCGAGGAAAATCTACTGTTGTGTATAAAAAAAGGCTTAATGTATCCAAAAGTTGTCAAGAAAGACTAGGAAAAGTTTAACATTTTTTCTGTAGCCACCATAAAATTATGGACGATGAAGTAAAGGAAAAAGTTTGAAAGTATATAGAGAGACCAGAGTAATGTTCGTTTCTCAAGTATTTTTGATTCTGTTTTCTTTGAAAATGTTGAACATTAGTCTCCTTTTTTAAAAGCATATCACTTCTTCAATCGTTTTAGCTTCAATATACACCACATATCCTAGAAGATATCGGTTATCTCTGTACTTTTTTTTTCAGTAATTCTTGGGAAATTGGGAAGGGAAAAAAAAAGTTCTGTAAGAACTGTGTATGCATTACACCGCACTATGAATGTTAACATTTGATATGAAAGTTACACATTGCGCTTGAATTAAGATAAGAAACGCATTTTTACAGCATTGCACGCATGCGTCTTAGAAATATATTTTTACAATTGAATATATTTTTTTAGTTCTATTAAAAAAAAACAACTTATTTTCTGGGTTTTTCTTTCACTGTAGATTATAATAAATTTCGAACAGATTCATAAATAGTGCTTTTAAACAATTATCAATAAAATTCGCATACATTAACATAAAAATTTAAAATTTTACTATACGTTTTTAGTCTTTCTCTTCCACGTCACACATTTATTTTGTGGCCGTTAAAAAGTTGCATATTTTTTTTAAAAAATTGACTATAAAAAAAAGAAGTGGTATATTATTTACAGGACCAGAGTATTTAGGTCTTTATGAATAAATATATGCTTGTGAACATACAAACTTTACTATCCTGAATTGTAGCAATGACTATTGTGGCCTAGTGGTCATTGTCACGAGCTCGAGACTATGACCAGTAGGCGTGTCATGAGTTCGAATCCTCGTGTCAATAAAAACCCGTTGTGTAGAAGGGCTGATGCACGTTAGACTGATTAATCAATGTTATATAAACAACTAAGCTTTTATTGATCTATCAATTTACTATCAAGCAATATTATAAACCGGGGAAGCAGTCAAGTGTAATCGTTATTTGAAATTCCTAAGATAAATGATTATGCACTTAACTGCGTGTAATCCGATGTAACTGCACTCGTCAGGTCATTCCCGGCACAACTGGATATCCCAGACTAAAATTTCTTTTCAAGAACTCCACAGATTCCTAATTGTCACTCCGCTAATCTCACTTTAATAGCAGCCTAACGACTAACTCTTACACTCGACTTACTATAGTTTAAATAGCACTCAAATTGGCATAAAATCTTCTCTCTACGCAAGGTGGTCTTAAACAATAGTTAAAGAAGTAATTTACCCCAAGAGGATTTGTGAAAGGGCGTGAAAGGGAACCGTCATAGGAGTGACAGTTGATCGTGGTTAAAAATTACGTGATCCGTCACCAGTAATCTCGCGTTTCTTTATGGTGCGAAGTTAATAAATACCACCTTGCATGGTAGCAAATCGTAAAATATAGGAAGTCTTTTATTCAGGAGTATTTAATATCAGTTTTGTGTTTTGTTTTTACACAAATAACGTTGAAAAACGATTTGAATAGTTACTAAGACAATGTAGGTTAAAATCAAACCTAACTCTTGAATTGTTTTTGTTTATATATTAATCAATGTAATTGCCCATTGTGATTAAAATAATGCAAGATGGATACTTTTCTCCTTAAGTCTCTGCGAATTTTGCTCTTGTGTTCACCATGTCTGGGAATTACTCTTTTAAACGAACATAAAATTGTTTTACACTACTGGCCATTAAAATTGCTGCACCAAGAAGGCGTCATGCTACAGACGTGAAATTTAGATGACAGGAAGAAGGTGCTATGATATGCAGATGATTAGCTTTCAACGCATTCAGACAAAACAGGCGCTGGTAGTGACACCTACAATGTGTTTAAATGAGGAAATTGTTCAGCCGGTTTCTCATACAAAAATTGAATTTGAACGTTGTTGTCTAGTGAAAAGCTGTTGTGATGCCTCGTGTAAGAAGTAGAAATGCGTACCAGCACGTTTTTGATTTCGATAAAGGTCGAATTGAAGCACACCGGGATTGTGGTTTATCGTATTGCAGTATTGCTGCTCGCGTCCTTCGAGATCCAACTGACTGTTAGCAGAATATGAAACCGATGGGCTCAGAACGATAATACGGAGCGCCGTGCTGGGTCTCAACTGCCCTCTATCACTAACAGTCGATAAGACCGGTATGTTACCCGCATGGCCGTAAGTGATAGTGCAGCCCCGTCACGAGCCCTCATCGACGACGTTTGCCGCAGCATGGACTCTCAGCTCGGAGATCAAAGTAGTGGCTACCCTTCACCGACAGGAACGTCCTCAATGGTGTGATCAACGACAAACCTGAACGCACAAATTTTATTTTTGTTGATGAATCCAGGTTCTCTTAACAACATCAAGATAGTCACATCCATGTTTGGTGGCATCGTGGTGAATGCACATTGACAGCGAGCATTCGTCATCGTCATACTGGCCCATCACCTGGCGTGATGGTATGAGGTGCTATTGAATACACATCTCGGTCATCTCTTGTTCGAACTGAAGGCACTTTAAACAGTAAACGTTACATTTACGTGACTCTACCCTTTTTAAGAGCCATGAGAAACCCTACATTTCAGCAGGATAATACACGACCGCATGTTGCCGGTATTGCACGAACCTTTCTTGATACGAAAAATGTTCGGCTGTTGCTCTGGTCTGCACTTTCACCAGATCTCTCGCCAATAGAAAACTTCTGGTGTATGGCTGCCGAGCGACTGGCTCGTCACCATACTGCGGTTGATGAGCTGTGACATCGTGTCGAAGCCGCATGGGCATCTGTACCTTTACATTCCATCCAATCTCTGTTCGACTCAATATCCAAGCTTATAAGTGCTGTTATTACTGCCAGAGGTGGTTATTTTCGGTACTGATTTCTCAGGATCTATTCACCAAACTTTCTTGAAAATTTAATCACTTGTATTAAATTGATGAAAATTTGTATGAAAATTTAATCACCAGTATAATATATTTGTCCAATAAATATCATTTTGTTATCATTTCTTCCTGGTGTAGCAATTTTAATGGCCAGTAGTGTAGTTTAATGTGACGTCATATGTAGGGAAATGAATGAACTGAAAACGCGTCATTTGTTTTCTTTGTGATTGATTTGAAATTAATCGCTTATTTTCATGTATTTTGCAATTAAGTTTTCAATTATATTATCAAAGATTTTTGTGTCCAAGAAATAACTCTTTCTACATAGTATCAGTATTATTCTGCCTCTGTTAATTAAATAAGACATATTTTTGGAATTTTTTCTATTTATTAATTAATTTTTCATAATTTACACTACTTTTTTCTTCTATTAACACAACAGCTCCGGGTGGGCCAAAGCCTTCTCAAGAGCCCTCTTCCATTCCAACCTCCGCTTAGCAACAGTTTTCCAATTAGTTACTCTTAAAACGTTAAAATCGCCAGGCCTGGTAGTTCTAGTTCCCATAGATTTGTAATTGAAAACTCTGAACGTCAAGGATGAGGGTCCCAAATAACAGATGTGGCCCGCAAACCTTAAATGTCAAATTTTGATGAATTTCATGACATCTGCTTCTTTAAATAGCTTGTATAATTCATAATTATGTTATTGTCTCACAATCCGTTATTACATTTTACGATATTTAAATAAAATTTTTTAATTTTATGCTTCGGGTTTTGCAATTACTTTCGGATAGATTGTATTGCTCTTTTGTTCAATATTCAACTCATGTTACTCTATTCTTAAAAAAACAACATTTAAAACAATGAAACTAGACTGACTAAATATTTTTTAAACAATCGCTAATTTTGCAACAATGAAAGAAATGGAATAATATAAAATTTCCCCTACAGACGCTTTTCTAATTTTTTTCTTATATTAAGCAGCTTTAAAATTTTCAGTCAGTTGTAGAAGAAATGGCCAAAATTGCTCTTCAGAAGAATAGTCCATAATGCTATCGAAAAAGAAGCTAAATCAGCTTGCTCTACACATATTACTAGAAGTTTTCACTAGATCCTTTTTAAGACAGATTGAATTAATAAGAAATTTAAAATGCCACTAAAAAATAAAAAGTCAGAAATTTTCGTAGATGCCCGCGCAGGAAAGGATAAAAAGTCCGAAAGTTCGAAAAAGGCTTCAACTGAAGAATTAAAGGAATATGGATTTTCTTTGGGTCGTTTGTTGGGTGAAGGATCTTATTGTAAAGTCAGGTGAATATTTGTACATTCTTTGTATAGCATCCCTTTTGAGATAATGCTATTTATAAACTAAGTTGGAACAACAACATACTCGTATCAGGGAATTCAGAAAATTTGTATTGTTCTTAAGAGCAGTATAGATATTGGTTTTCAGGCATTAATTTTGTAAAAAAAATTCAAAAGTACCGATGATGTTTTAAAATTAAAACCAAGTGATTGACCCTTGTAATCATTATTTCAACGACATAACTAATAGTTTTTCATGGTACTATTTACAAAAAATGTATGTTAATAAATACTTTCATTTTGTGTTTTATGAATTCTTCTTTGAATTTTTCATATTTTATAATTATTTGGGCACATTGTTCATAAGCATTTTTCCTCTTCCATTGCTTTTGTAATTGCCTTGTGAAAAAAGTACCGTAAAATCCGGTGTATAACGCGCACACATACTTTCAAGCTGCCTTTTTTAATTTTTAGGTATATTCGCCGTATGACACTCACCCCCTTTTTTATGATGAAATTTGAAATGCTAGTATACAGTGCTCTTATTCGGGTTATTATCTCAGACTTTTGAAAAAATAGTATACTTTTAGAACTACAACTCTTTTTTAGTTCATAAGCATGTCATTTCTTTTAAATGAACAATATTTCGATATGTATAGAAGTAAATATTTTTCTTATGCTCATCTCTTTTGTTATTTTTAAAGCTATCGTTTTTATACCCGGAGTATAACACGCAACCCTAAATTTCTATCTTATTTTTTGTGTTAAAAGTGCGCGTTATACGCTGAATTTTACGGTAATTGGAAAAAGCGATAACTCGCATTATTTGATAGCCTACTCTCTCTCTCTGGCTCTTTATCCGCCACCTGGACTCAAGAAGGTTGCTATGTACAAAAACAGAAACTACGTAATTGATTCAGTTTCGAAAATAAATCAAAATATGTAATATGTAAATATGAAATATTTTCTTTGTGTGTGTGATATCACATTTAATATATATCTATTAACATTGGAAATTTATACCTTTTTTATACTATTATCATCAGTTTTGTGATTTAATAATTTATATAATTCTAAATCAAATATATATGTATGAATGAAAATTATAGAATGCATAAAAAAACATGAACGAATAAATAATGAAAACAAAGTACATTAACCACAATTAACATAATAAAAATCTAAAAGGAAGAAATGAAAAACAACTCAATAAAAGAAATTAAAAATAGAACCTAGCGAGTCAGAAAGCAATTTCGGATTTAGAACCGAATATAAGTGAGGTTAAACTAGTTGAAGGCGCCAACCTTCCCCTTTGCAATTCGGTCGGTAAAATCAAATAAAATATGTATATAAAAAATCCAATTTGTAAAAGAGTGTATTTAATAAAAACTCACAAAAATTATAAAGAAACCAATTTCAATTCTGCAACCCATCATAAAATCCTAAAAAAAAGGAACCTTAAAAAAACTCTCTAAAAAAAGAATTCCTTAAAAAATAATTTTCTAAACATTCTATTGACGGCTTTTTCCAAGAGATGAAATGAATCGAAAGCTATTATTTACTAAACATCCAAATTATATATAAACTTATCCTCTAAACCAGCATGCAAAAATAGATGCCAAAAGAGATGTCAATCAAACTTGGTAGGCTGTAATTTGGTTGGTTACGAATTATACCTAGCAATGTACTATAATACAGCAATTGATAATTTATTTAGTAATTTTTGAGCAACAGTCAAGTGACGAGAACGAGATTTAAGTTAACACACACACATCTCACTCTTTTTCATCCCACATCACATTACGCGTGTGCTCTGTTCCATTTATATGAAGATTTTCCCTTTTTACTTTGAAGTAATAAGATCTTGTGATTCGAATCGCAAGTTACGGCCACGAAATTTGAGAGCAAAATTTCTTGGCACTTGCAGTCTTCAATGTAGCTAAGTTCAAATCAAGCAACAAATTTCCATCCTGTTTTCCACCACTGTTTGGTATTATGGGGCTGTTGTATGTATGTCAGAGGGATTTGGGCAGAAGTCTGCACATGATGTGGCGTGAAATTTAAGAAGACGGTGTGGCGGTATCTACATAAGCCAGTAACAGTCTACGGACATGGTTGACCACTTTTGTTAAGTGGTATGTTACGCGCTTACGAATCCATAAGTCGTGGCTTCTAATCCCCGACATTGGTGACCTTGGCTGAAAAGAAAAACGCAAACCTTCTGGTGTGTCGTGGCGCCATCTATCCACAAAAAGAGCAATCAAAAGTCGTCAAACCCACTTGACACAGCAAGCAAAATCGTCAGACTCACTTGACGCAGCAAAAACAAAGTCTTCAGACTCATTTGACGCACCAGTAACAACTCACACGCTCACCATAACAACAAATATCTTGTTCGTTCACCGACTCACTGGTGGGGGAGTACCGTATCGGGGGTATCTACATAAGCCAGTAACAGCCTCCGGACAGGGATGATCACTTTTGTCTAGTGGTATGTTACGTGCTTACGAATTCATAAGTCGCGGGTTCTAATCACCTACAATGGTATCAATTTATGTTTTGTATTCTTCACTTGACCTGTGTTTAAAATTATGAGATTCGACGCTATTATCCTTTGGGTAGCGCAAAAGCAACAATAATTCAGATAAAACCAAATAAACGCAATAAAGTATTGCACCATTAAAACCCCTATTAAATTGATTGATTGACTGATTATTTATTAACCCCTTAAGGTATCCGACTACGTTCGGAACCGTGATTTTGCAAAAGCATATAAATGGATAATATTTATGATATTTAGTGTCACTTAGATTAGAAAATGTATATAAAATTGGGTTAAGAATAGTATTACAATAAAAAATTATTTAAGTACAAAATATTTTGACAAAAAATGAACATAGAATGACCCATTTTCAAAACATTCTCTTTTTGCGAAAGATGCTTCTATCATAATAATATTTTGCCTGTATATAGTTCAAATCTCTGTACAGAGGCTCAACTAGAATTTTTGAAATATATAACTTAGAAGTGGGTTTATCCATGTTTTACGACAACAGAGGGGAGAAATTTTAAGCAAAAAACGCTGATAATTATTTCAATTGGTTGTAATCGTAGGGTTTATAGGCTCAAGAGCCAATTCTGGCTATACTGCGCCAAACATTTTGGGAAACAAACGGTGTTAATAAAACACAATAAGAACATCAAAGTTAGAGAAAATTAAATTAAATAACAAAATGGAACGAAATTAATGCATTACAAAATGTAAACGGAACTTTGTTAATAATAATGAACAATACAATCCAATTAAAAATAAAGAAATTTAGAAAACTAATCGTGTATATTTAAAAAATGTTTATCTGTGGTCTAGATGGGAAAGGAAAGAAAAAAAAAATGAATAGAATCATAAGAAGGAGGGTCGAAAATAGAGAAGGATCACTAGGGTACCCCGGGTCGTGACACCCTTTTCACCAAAGACAGTAAACTCCTTGGGAAAAGGATAAGATCACTAGGGCAACTCGGGATTGTGTGACACTCGTACTCATCTAAGGAAGATGAGCCTCTTGAGGGGAGCCCTAGTGTTGCTTCAGTGTGTGTGAAGTAAATTAAAATCAAATCAAAGCAAAGTAACACAAGGTTTATAAACCACTGTTCGAAATCCCTAAGTTATTATTTAAAATGTCGTCATCGAACAAAAAATAATTTTTAAATAAACATGCATCTAATGTAACTAAAATTTTGCTTTATTGTAAAATGTGTTAATCCTCACTTTTTTTTACAGGGCCGCCGTTTATGAAGATAAAGAAGTAGCAGTAAAAGTTATAACGCGTGATAAATTATCACATGAGTTTTCAACTAAATTTCTGCCCCGTGAGATTGAAATACTTAGTAAAATACGTCATGAAAATATTGTCAAGGTTTACAAAATATTCAACTTTCCGAAGAGAGTATACATTTTTATGGAATTAATCAAAGACGATGTGCTAGCTTATGTTCGGGTAATTTGATATATCTATACTTAAAATCTCACATTAGTAAAGAGTCGGTATGATTTTTAAAATTTCGGAGAAACTAGAAATTTAAAAAAGAAATTGTTCGTCAGAATCAGAAATTTTATAATGAGCATTTTTAATAGAATTTTTCTATAAAAGATTGGATTGCTTCAATTAATTAATAGAATAATTTAATGATACATTTTTGGGAGGTACTTATCATTATATTGTCGTCCAATGTCGTCTAAAAAAATGTCACCATGCGCTGTCATCGTATGCGTCAACAAGAATTTTGTGTTTGTAATGTGTGGGCAGTTTTCCTCTATTGTGCGTCATTTTGCGACATCAATTCATTTGACGAATTGGTTGACGGTATAATACATAAGTACCGTATTTTGATATAATATTTTTTTATATTTCATCGTAAAAGAAAAGTAATTTTTTTTGTTTTGCAATTTGATTAAGATAATTTAATTATTACACACTCGTATTTTAAGCATAGTTTTAAAATTATGTTGGTCCAAAGTTGTAACATTTTCATGAAATTTATATAAATAAAAATTCAATATACAATAATAAATACCTAGACAAAAATGCACTGCAGAATTATAAATAGGTGACAAAACTTGCTTTTTTTCTTATTTTACCAGAAATTTAATTCTTTATTTACTTTAAAGTTGTAATAATAAACGTACCAGAAAACATTCAGTGTAACGCAAATGATTATAATTTTCGGTTCTTAAGTATTCTGCCGTCAACCAAATTTGCAAAATAAAAAGACTTCGCCAAATGCTGCATCTTTCATTGTTTCTAAACATGCTCGGGAATGGTTTTCCGTTATTAGCTCCATATTGCGGCTTTTTTGATTTGAAGAAGTTGATCGATGGTATAATACATATGTACATAATTTTCACAATTGCTTCTATATTTTTTATCTGGTATACATGATGGTTCTCTCAATGCAATCTAAAAATATTGTTAGTAAAATTTGTATTTTTAATGAATGTCTTTAAGAAATACACGGTAAACATTATACTAAAATAACAATGCATTTATAAGACTATTTGTTTTAGAATTGCAGTTTTAAAGAGTTATAACAGAAATAAAATTTAACAAGACAAGCACAGAAATCAATATTCACATATGATGTACTACTTCGATTTGAAAAGTGTTCATCTGATACTTTTACACAGTGACCAAAACAAAAATCCCATTGGTGACTAATGAAATTTAAAATTAAAAAATAAAAGGAAATAGGTCTAAATGCACTTTCGAACCTTTTCTTCCAAAAATTTAAGACGCTTACTAAATTTCAAATTATGAAATATTCAAATAGTTGCAAAACAAATTACTTCCAATAGAAAAATGAATACACATTCAGCACTCTCCTCATAAGAATAGGACACGTGATTACAAATTTCTATGTAATCCTCATTTGTTCCTTTTCAGGCTCGAGGTCACTTAGCGGAGAAAGAAACGCGCCATTTTTTTGGTCAAATGGTTAATGCTCTTAAATATCTCCACGGTTTGAATATCGCACATAGAGATCTGAAATGTGAAAACATAATGATTGATGACAACCACAATATCAAGTTGATTGATTTCGGATTTTGTAGGAGTACAGGTACTTAACATTTCAGAATATATTTATTTATTCTCTTTCTTTGTAAATATTTTTTATGTTTTTGGAAACCTCCCTTAAAAGTTTTTTGATCCTTAGGTTCTCTTAGACAAAATATAATTTGGGTGAGTCCTAAACAGTGGCGTAACATGCAACCCCTCATTGCGAGGGAGGCAGGATTCTAGGGGGCCCAAAAGCTTGAATGACACCTCCTATGCAATCCTTTGTGAGATCCTTGTGAGGCTTGGGGCCCAAAACCTGACTCTACAGGAGGGGACGGGGGGGGGGTGATATTCTTCGTTACGCAACTGGTCCTATAGCTTATTTTGAGGTAGAAATAATGGAAGATAATTTCATCATAAGTAGAAGGCAGAGTTTGAGATTAAATGTGATAATTATATATGTATACTGAATATGAAAAATATTATCATTCATATTTGACTTTATAAAATCTGGAATAAAACAATTATGCTTCTCTACATAAATTCTTAACAATCGGCACCAGTTCTCGATTTATGCACACTATGCTCTTTCTCGTTTTTGTTACAACCTTAATTTGTGAAATTTACTTTCTTGTAATATACAAAATATATTTATGCTTATGTTACGAGTGTTTATGTAAGTAAAAGAGAAAAAAAAACGAGTTTCTTGAGATATTTATTGTGTTAAGTACTCATTGCAAAACCATCAACACCATTTATATTTATCATACTATTATGATCCCTACGAATTCAAAGGCCCATCACTTTTTCTTCCAAAAATAGTTAAACAAAAATACTTAACATATACCTACAGGGGCGTAGCAACCGCCGTATCAGCCATATCAATGATATGGGGCCCCAAGTTTCAGGGGTCCCATAATGTGTCAACAAGAAGTCATAAAACGTTAAGGGACCCCAAGAAAGAGTCTTCAATGAATTTTGATACCGGGTCTACTGAGAGGTCTATCTACGCCAGTGTATACCTAGTCATGTCATGAGTTCAGATATAGTAATAAAGGAGTTATATAAAACTAAAAACTTTATAACCAAATTATTATTCCATCTCGCTGCTTTCCTTAAAGGACATTTAAGACTGTTTTAACTGGGATGCCGTTTTTGACACATATTTGTTTCCAATACTGATCATAATTTGTAGTGGAGTAGATTTCAATCCGGTCTGCTGGAAGGCCAAACTTTGATTTCTATTAAGTCCAGCATATTTTAATTACCTTATGAGCATGTGTAGAGTCCAGTTGAAAAGACTTATCTTTTCCATTGAATAGGTTTACGCTCGAGGGCTTCACTATTCGTCTTATGATAGTGTTTTGACAAAACTTAACCCAAGGTTTTCTTTGCTTTCTGGCAGAAATGAATCTCTGAGACACCTTCATAGCTAACATCCCGCAAAATCAGAATGGAAACCGGATAATGAGCGCTCTGTAAGCATTTTCCCTTCTCCTAAATTTCTTGGGCAATCTTTGAATATACATCGTCATTTTTGTGGTTGAAAAATATTCTTCCATGTCAAAGTTTCTCGTCGATAAACAGAATTCGTCTGTGGCCTTTATGAGAGTGCCACTCATGAAAACGGTAAATGCTTTTGTTTTCGTGTACCTCTAGCACTTTGATCATTTGTAAGAAAATGGCTAGTTATTTTTCGATAGCTTTCTGGTCTAAGATCTCCGATTTCTATGTGATACATTGGTTTTTTTTAAATGTTCATCTTTTTAGCAAGAAGGGTCTTCTTTCGACAAGGATTTTAACGAATTCTTACCCTGACTACTTTGACGAGAGTTTGTGTTCTCACCGAGTGTGGACGACCGCATCTGTTGTGGTCTGGAACGCTGTTGTTCTCAGAAAATTTGTTATTGGTTCAATAAATGAATAGCTTTTTGGTATCTAAATGTTTAAGATCCTTAAAAACCACTGACGAACTATTTTTTTGATGCAGGGAAATATCTTTGCACACTTCTGTTCAAAGTGTTAAGAGTACCAGGACATGCTCGAAAGAGTAAAATGCCAAAATTAAAGCTCTTGGTTTATGAGACATATATCTTTAAAAGTTTCCAGTTGAGCTTAGATTTTTTGTGATCTTAATAAAAATATTTTAATCATTCTGTATAAAAAAAAATATTTAAATTGAAAATTTTTTTTTTCTGTTAATTTAAGTTGGACATAATTTTTGAGATCTCATAACACATGCTTATGTTTAGGTACCACTTTTTAAAAAAGTATCTCTTAAATATGTAAAATAATTTTTGCACATGTCTAAAACAATATACAAAATATAGTGAACCTATTTTTTTTAGTAAAATACTAATACAGTTTCTTTAAAAAAATCATAAAACCTTGTAATTTTGAAATTTTTTATTTTTTCTCCTTTTTTATACATAAAACTATTTTTTAAGAAACTATGTACAACTTCGACTAAAAAAAAAAAAGTTCATTATATGCATAGGTATCCTGTAGTATAAACACAATTTGGAACCATATAGTGCAATAGTTATTTTTTTTTAAAGTGTACCTAAAAGCAAAAAATTATACTTTGGACAAAAAGTGAAAAAACTAAACATTTGTAAGTATTTATTTACATTTTGTCTCAATTACTTTTTTTTTCATATTTTAAGGTTATTTTATCTACGAACATGTAAGTGTTATATATTTTTAGATTCAGAATATGCACTATTTTTTAACAGTGAAATTGAAAAATTCTTTTTTTAAATGTGCATGATGTCCTGGTTCCTTTAAATTTCTGTTAAAACAACATGCTTCAAAGACAACTATTATCTGAAAACATTACTGACGATCTCTAATGATGAAACCTAAATTCATCTGTTGTATTTGAGTCACAGCAGATGACATCAAATTTTTGTATTAGTACTTATAGCATGACTAAGTATTACTTGACATCGATCAGAAATCTAACTCCAATTCTCAATAAAGAGGCAATAATTTTCTCACAAAAGGGCACGTATCAAAACAATTTCAATTCTGTTATACCGATTATAATATTGGATTTATTTTAAGTTGTTTGAAGAAAAACACTTATCGTAAAATCCGGCGTATAACGCGCACCGATACTTTCAAGTTGCATTTTTGAAATTTTAAGAATATTCTCTGTATAACGCGTTTTCTCTTTTTTTACGAAAATACCTGAAATGTAATTATGCAATTCTTTTATGTTTTGAAGTAATTTATTCCAGGTATTACCCTAGGCTTTGGAAAAATTAGCATACTTCTAGAACTTTTTTATGCTCATCTCTTTTTTTCAATTCCTACTATTAACTCAAAATCTCTATATATTTATTTGTTTGTTAGCTTATTTATTTATTTATCTTGGTGGAATTTTCAATCGTTAATAAAATACATTTTAAAACACTCAATTGAGCTGAAATTTTATATACATGATCATTTTGGATGGCAATACAATAATTTAATTATAATTAATAAAAATTAATTATTAAAACTAATTATTTAAAGAATTACAAATACAGTCACGTTGGTATCATTTTTAGCGACTTGTGTCAAAACTTGAAAAGGTTTTTTTTCCTCACGTTTTAAAGCATTCATTTGAACTGAAATTTAATGTACACGATTGTTTTCGATGACAATATGATACTTTAATGATAATTACTAACAAAAATTAATTACCCCTTAATGTTGTGATTCTGTCATATGTATATACATATTTATATTAATTGTAACAATTTAATAAAAAGCAGCTAAAATAAAGTTTTTCTTTGTTGATCTAAGTAGGAATTGATTTAATTTTTTTTATATTACTTGTTTACTTTTATTTTTGAGGCTGTCATTTTTATACCCGGCGTATAACGCGCACCTATAAATCTGGATTATATTTTTGGTGTTAAAGGTACGCGTTATACGCCGGATTTTACGGTATTTTAAATACTGTTTAAAAACAGTTATTTCTTTTGCCAGTGGATGCTTTTGGTCGTAGGAAACTGAGTGAAACATTCTGTGGTAGTACAGCGTACGCTGCTCCTGAAGTGCTACAAGGTCTTGCTTATAATCCGATGATGTACGATGTTTGGAGCCTGGGATGTGTTCTGTATATCATGACAACAGGTATGATGCCTTTTGACGATAGCCATATCCGAAAAATGGTCACAAACCAACTCAAGAGGCATATAAAATTTCCGAGCAACTTCCAAATATCTCATCATTTAAAGGTAAGAACAAAACTGAAGCTCGACATTTGATGCTCCTTTAGTAAAACGACACACATATTCAGTTGCTCTGCTAATTTTTTAATTGTTAATTTATTTACAAGATGTGTGAATGCATAAGACGCGTATTATTGGACTTTGGCGAAAATTAGAACGGTTTTAGTGAATTTTTTTCAACTTATCTATTGAAATGCAATAGATTGTGTATGTATTATGTACACAAGTTATTTATTATATTTACTAAAAATATATCTCTTTAAAACCGAGCTCGCACGATTGTGAGGGTTAGATATTCTTATTAATTTAAGAGCCAAAATGTTTTTATCTTTAAATGTTACATTATTCTAGTTATTAAGACAATACCAGGGGTGGCGAACCTTTATGGATCAATGTGCCATTTTTTCTAAAGAAGTGTTTAATAAGGTATAGACTTGCCGTCAAATAATTTTGACTTGTGCTAATTGGGAAAATAATAAAACTAAATACTAACAACACAAAACTCTTTATTCACTACGCAAAAATACCTTTTGTGTACTGTATAGTTGCAAATGTTTTAGTTATACGTGTAATTCAAATTAAAGTATACATTAGTGTGATTTCTGTTGCTGCATATTGGATGACAAATAAATTATATTAGGATTGTAGCATGTTACTTTTAGTAGAATGCATGTTGAATTGGAGTATTTGTGTGTGTGTCAAACGGTTTTTAAACAATTAATCATTTTTAATGTGGTTCACTTTTTTGACAAGAGGATTTGTGATTTGTTTCAAAATGCCGTTTTACAGACAATGTTCAGCATACCACTATTCCAGAACATAAAAAACTTATTAATGTCATATTTCTAGATTCCCCAAATTTGAAATTCTCTGTTACACTTACTATCTTGCACTTTTTGTTCTTTTGCTGAACTACAACCATGTTAAGTAACAGTTAAATATCGTAAATATAACACAAATATAAACTTTAAAATACAGTTGTGTCAATGAAATTGACTACGTTATGCGTCGACAAACTTTGCATCATAAGCAATTGTGGTACACGAAGTAATTAAGGCAAGACAATAACGAACGAGTGTGCTCCCCGCCTCCCCGCGATCGATCACTTGTGATTTTTTGTAATACTTCATAGTGAACTTTGCTATTTTGAAATAAAATGTAAACCATTTTAATCATTGGCGTGCCCAAAATATTCTGTCACATGCCATCAATGGTACGTGTGCCACGGGTTCGCCATCCCTGGACTATACTGAGACACAATGACACTGGAAAAAATAACACAAAAAGTTTTGCAACCACCCTGGAACGTGGAGTGTTCAAGCATGAATGTGTGTGTGGGCTGGGTCTTAAAGAAATATAAACTCTCTCTCTTAAAACGTAATTTAGATTTTAAAACGACTGCTAATAGCGTGAAAAAAGCTTGGTGTGGAACACGGGATTTAAACTGTTTAAATTTTTAATTTTTTGTGAATCTTCATAAAATGCTGCATGAAAATTCTATGATACATGTGTGCATGGAATATAGTTTTATTTAAGAAATTATCTGTAACTTTTTGCATGAAATATTTTTTGTTCCTTTATCATACGTATAAAAACGTATTTATTGAAATTACTCCTCATTATTTTAAACTAAAATGATGCTTTTAGCAAATTTTTACTGATATTAAAACGTATAAATAGATAACCTCATACATGAAATTTGAAATTGAATCATTCGCAAAAAAATAAAACCGAAGTTTTCACACTGTCACTTCTTTTTGAGAAAAAAAAATAAGCTCAAATATTCTTTTAGTTGTGAACTTTTTAAAAATTTTCTGCATAAACACAAAAAGTTCCATGTGAAGATTTCTTTATCATATCTAAAAATGTAGTCTGTAACTTTTCAAACAATTTTAATGTTTTTCAAACAAAATTTTAGTTGTGAGAAGTAGTTTTAAATTTCAAAAATGAAAACAAAAATAATGAAAAATGAAATAAAAATGATTGAGATAAGTAGATTTATTAAAAAGAAAAAATGCATTGAAAATTATTAAGTCTGGTAACACAAAACAAATCTCGGAAAAATAAAAAATGGCATGATTGGAATAATTATTTTTTAATGATGAAGGGCTGTTTATCATTCTTATTTTTTCAGTCAAAAAAGTATTTTGCTTAAATTACGCTTATTTTGTATCTGGTGTCTCTTTGAGAAGATGTGCATTAATTATTTGCTCTAGAACAGCAATTTATTATTCGAAAGCAGTGATAGAAATGTTGTTTGATAGAGTGTTTTATTCTTAATAGCCACAAAATTATATTTCAAGCACTAAAATGAAACCTGATGCTTCATTTATTGGATAGGAATGGAAATGCATTTGAATAAACAAGCTACATTGCAATTAAATTTTAGAAAAATAGTACAGTAATTCTGAAAGAATAAAAATATTGTTTACATTTTCTTTAATTGTGCTAATTATAGGATATTAATATCATGAAACATTCATGAATGAATAAATAATAAATGAATAAATTCAGTAAAGAATAATTAGAATATAATTGATTCGAATGACAATAATAGTTTCAATGAGTGAAGGATAAAAGAGTTTAAAATATTTAAAAGTAAAGAATATCAAAGCCCCCAAATTTCAAGGGAAAAAAGAAAACTTTGGAAATTAAAATAAAACTCAGTTACGATAATTTACTAGATCATTAGAAAATTTACATTTGTTAAAAAAGATAAAACGATATTATGCTAATCTAGAAAATAATTGAATTTCTTTTTGTCTGCTCCAGCTAAATATAACAACCTAATAACATTGTATTGTAAGGTTATCATATTGATGCTTTCACCTCACGCTTTTTGTCAAAACAATTTTAACTTAAAGTACCAAATTAATAATTTTGCAATTCATCTTATCTGGAATAAATATAATTTAGAGCACTGACTAAAAACGTATTTTTTTATTCATCCTCGATGGTATGACAGCGATGTACACCGATTTTCTTAGCTTCAAGTTTGTAACCAAGTAATTTCTTGATAGAAAAATATTTCATTATAAGTTAATGGTTTTACATTTAACGTTAATGAGCAGGACTTCAACTCAAAAGCCGTTTGTAGGAAGGAAAGTTTTTTATAATGAAAAACGCTGTGTGGTTATATTACTTATATACAAGTATCATACTGCGTTTTTTAAATATAAATAGTATTTCTTGTAAAGATCTGGTTCCAAGCCCCTAATTCATGTAAAAGGTGAGAGAGATGGATAGGTTCTAACCAGTTACCACTATCAAAGCGACTAAAACCTATACTTTGACCCCCTAGAGGGAAATAAGTTTTTTTTCCTTTTGCTGTAAGTACATGTTAGAAAAACCCATTCCAATGACGTAGAAGATTTTATATCCTTAGGCCATGGTACGATATTGAAAGCACCCTAAAGAGCGATGATTCTGAAATGGATCCCAGCGTTAGAGATGTGTCAAATGGCCAACTCTACATCTATAAGCTTGTCGGCAAAATAAATCATATGTATGTCCTTGAATGGCGGCATCAAAATATCACATATTAGGCCATAATACCCAAGGAACTGCACATCTGAAGTATATTAAAGTACAGGAGGGAGATCGAGGTTTCCCTGTTATTTACGGATTTTCCTATGTCTTACGTTATATTTATAGTATAAGAGACAAGATATAAAAAATATTTTGTAGAATAAAAAGAAGATAGAGAGAGAGGGTAAAAGAGAAGAGAGAGAGAGAGAGAGAGAGAGAGAACATGTGATATTCTCTAAGATAGTGCTATTCAGGATGTGGTATTTTCATCTGGGCATATGTTTCTATTTGAAAAAAGTATTTTCAGTATGATTCCTATTCTGTATCATTAATGGAAAACAGTCTTAAAGGATGCAGTTACTTAAAATACGAGGTAAGACGCACACACACACACACACAACGAGACTGGTCCAATAAATCATTATACTTGTACTTACAGAATCGGTTCTTTGTGACATTATCACCTTCAAAGTAGTTCCCTTCAGCATCCACCCACTTCTGCTTTCGGTGCTGCCATTGCTGGTAACAGATCTGGAAAGAGGATTTGGAAGTCCCTTTAAGATATTTTCCGCTTTTGCCCGAACCTCTTCAACTGAGGTAAAATGGGTTCCCTTTCAGCAAGATTTAACTGTACGAAATAAAAAAAAAAGTCGCATGGGGCCAAATCAAGTGAATAAGAAGGATGCTCCATCACAGCTGGTCAGGTTTGACAGATAAGGATATGTGAGGGGATGCATTGTTTTGGTGCAACAGCCATCAATCACTTTCCAATTCTGGCCTTTTTACCCTAATTTTTTCATGAAGTCTTTTTAGTACTTCAATGTAGTAGTGTTGATTAATAGTCTGACTACTGATGTAAGTGGTAACCCACTCATATCACGAATTTTGACTATGTTTTGGTCTGTAATCGCTGATCTTGGGTGCCCAGCAGGTTCATCACCTTCTACACTAATCTTACCCCCAGAAAACCTATTATACCATTCAAACACAGGTGCACTAGACAAAGTTTCATCTCCATAAGCCTCGGTTAGTATTTGAAATGTTTTCGTGGCTAATTTCTTAAGTTTCACAAGAAACTTGATGTTGATTCGACATTTTTACAGCAGAAATCAGTGTTCACTCAGTGATGCAGTACTCCCAATTGAAAAAGGCAAAACTGGCCACATGGATAGAGGAAGTGCGTGGAATGACATCACCAAAACAAAAGTTGCCAACTCCACTCTTTTTTCAAGCTCCACACTTAGTCCCCTTTTTTGTGTGTGTCACACCTTGTATACCAGGAGTCTCTACAAAAGAAATGAAACCAATAAATTAACTGTATTAACCCTTTATCTACCGCATTATGATTTACTGCAGTTTTTTTCGTGCAATACTTCTTTTTGAATAACTGCATTGAAAACTAAGGGATATACATGAAGAAAATACTCAACTTTCGGAAATTTAATTCGTTAGAACTAATTAATTAATTAAAGATATTCAATTATAAAATTAATTATATACACTGTTTACTTAAAATAAATAGTCAAATCGTTTTCTAAGGTCTTTCTTAACATGCAAAAAAAAAATAAGACACTTAAATTTTGACTCTAACTATTTGTTCGGGACAAAAATGATAATCTTCGCAATCCGCTGAAAACGCAGTCAGCTGAAAACGTAATTTCTACTATAAAGCTATTCGCCTTCTCCGCTAAAATACTTATCATAAAACCCGTGCTGCCATATATTTTGGAAGAATGGATTTCAAAGAATATTTCTGCTAAGTATCGTCAAAGTATTCGTAAAAATGGTTATTCTATGTAACTTTTAAGTGAGTTTGTACTTATAAGTACCGTTGGTGGATAAAGGGCTAAGTGACCAAAAAGAAAAAGAGAGAAAAAAAAAATTTAATAAAATTTTTTAATAAAAGCACGGATTCGAGACTGCATTATTTCAATAAGATTCTTCATGGTTTCCATTATTGTTGTCAAGATTTACAACAATTTCACGCATCAATTGGATCTATAACGAAAGAGGTAAAACACTCCTTAAACATCCCATAGATTTTGAATTAGGTTCAGATACGGGCTTTATGTGGTGATCAATTCATGAGGGAAAACGAGTCGTGTTCCTTGAACCAATTATAAATGATTAGAGCTGAGTAGATATTGTTACTGACGTTTTGTGTTGGGAATATGTTAATTCAATCGATGGAGATATCCATGGATGAGATGACCTGGTCATTACGCACGTTTGAGTTTTCCAGTGATTTCATCGCATCATATTGTTGATCATGGACCAGACCCATTGAAACAACTCTAGATCATAATACTGGTTCCATTTGTCTGCTTAGTGGGCACTATGCATGAAAGGGCCTATCGCTTCATGAGGTTCCTTTTTTATCATTATAGAATAAACCAGGGGTGTCCAACACGCGGCCCGCCGACTATTTTTAAAATTTTTTTAAATATCAGGTTTTTTAAAGTTTTTTCATTTTGAAATTTATTTAAGAGTAAATTTATATATATATATATATATATATATAAAGGATTAACAGGCAAATACATTGTAAATTTATATATATATATATATAAATCTACAATGTATTTTCCTGTTCTTGTTTTAAAATAAATCCTTTTTGATAACAGAAATGTCCTTTAGATTTAAATAGATTTATATTTTATCAAACTGTTATATGCTTGATTTTACTATAATAAATTACTTTTTTTAATAAATTTCGAATTGCATTATGCATATCCTTTACTATGGATGGTACATGATGGATGGTATGGTGGTATGCGACTTTCATTTCTCCTCCTGTTTTTCTGTTTGGAGTGCCCAAAAAGCAAGAGGCAGTCAGAGATGTTTTTTAAAGTTAAAAAAAATTATTCAGGACGGTTAAGATAAAAGGCAATGTATACTTAATCGTTTGAGAATGACAGCACAGTCAAATTTCAACAATGAGTAACGAAAGATCAATTCAAGAGGAACTCCGTAATTTTCAAGAAAATTGCAACTGTAATATTTTAAACTTTATTTCATCATTTCATTAGTATATTATATAAACATTATTATATTATCTATGTCTGTATACATGAAAAATAATGAAAACAATAATAATAATTCATTTTGTTTTAAATTTTCACTCCAATAAATGTTTTTTTTGTTTCCAAATCTGATATAAAGGTACATATTTTTATGTGCGGCCCGCGAGGTTGTAATGTTTTTCCGAAGTGGCCCGCAAGGTCATTTGGATTGAACACCCCTGGAATAGGCTGAATCAACTCATCACATCACATGGCATTTCTTCCCTATTAAACAATCCAATCTATAGGTTGTTTGTCAAGTTGAAGCCTTTTTTTCTGTTAATTGCTCATGTGGTCCGCAACGATCATTCTTGCAGCCCGTCCGAACCTTCGGTCAGTTTTGAAAATAAACACTGCGAAAAAAATTTCTCCCGAAAAAGGAAAAATAATAGTAGAGAAGAGATGTTAAGTGTCCGGAGGAAAGCATTAAACTTTTCTTGTTTTGAATCTGTTTATTATAACGTATTATTCGAAACAAACCTATGTTTCTATGAATATTGATTTTTTTGGCGGCCCAAAAAACCTTGTTTGCTTGGCTCAAGTTAGCTTTTGAGTTTCGCACTCTTGCTCTACAACAATTAATCTCTGAAAGTTTTCGTCATACCTTTCGTGTAAATGCTCATATGTCAATTGTTGAACATTACCGTGAGTTAAGCAGTTGATTTTTTGTTGATTTTTTTTCTTTTCCACTCCCTTGAGAGATCTTCGTTCCAAGAATTTCAGGCTACCAAATACCTTTTTCAAAAACAACTCTTTGGAGACAGTAACAGTAAACATAATTTATGTTATATTTAGATTATATTGTTAAATTATTTCTGAAAGAGTAAACATCAGTTTGATAAGACATTATTTTCAAAATTTTTACAAAATGTTAAAATTTTTAAATTATTTTAAATGATTTGTGTTTTAGATTATATATATTGGAAACAAAAGTTAGAATGAAATTAAAAATCTGCTTCCTTGTTGAATTTTAATAATTCCTTTTATAGCTAAAGCTGGAAAAAAACACAATTTAATAAAATATTAACTTTAAGATTAAAAAAAAAAACTAAGAGCTGTTAGGGATAAATCCATACTAACTTTTATAGAACATATATTTGGGAGTTTCTACAAAAAATTTCGAGATTGTATCTTGAACAGAAAAAATCCTTAAAGATTAGGAAACACATTTCCAAAATTAAAACTCTTAGAAAAACACATTTAAATTTTGTAAGGGCATAAAACAAAAACTAATAAAGCTTTAATTTTTTACTATGTTATTTTCCAACTTATGTGTGTGTTCTATATCAAAACACTACTTTAATTAATTATGACTGAAAACATTTTTTTAAAATTCAAAGTATGCTTTTGGTATGTTATTGGTAGCATTTGTTTCGACGACGGATAATTCAGCTATATTTTAATCGCATATTTTCACAAAAGTTTTAAATACAAAATATTTATATACAAAATAATAATGATTCAAACTTAAGCTAGAAATCCCACCGTTTGTTAATAATATCTAATTTTTTTCTCAGTTTTAAATCGAGGCAGTTTAGCAAGTTTAAGATTTGTTGCGTGACTTTAAAATAGTTTAATATAGAACTACAACATATTTACTATGATGTAATTGGTACATCATGGAAATAATTCAGTTCTTTCTATAATATTTGTATTCAAAACATTTGAATCCTGAAGTGGAATTGTAATATCTGATGAAGGCTGGATTTTAGATTTATCTTTTTCTGTCATATTACATCTCTTCGAAATATTTTTTTCATAGCAACTTAGAAAAAATTAATGAAAACAAAGAAAAAAAGCTTCTAAGTTGTATAAACTATGCCGAAGAATAAATATTGGTCTTGAAATCAAACTGAATTAAGTATCTATGAGAGAATTAAAAAAACTTTAAACATAAGCAAACAGAAATGAATTTAGTAATGAAATTGCCTTTAATAGCCGTTTCACACGAAAAAAAAAGGATTGTGCTAAAAAATATTTTTAAATAATTCGATTTAGAAATGCAAAAGTGCTTTAAAATGAAACCAAACTTAAAATCTATACTCAGAAAACTTCAAATATCTTAAAAACGAATTGGTTTTCAGATCTGAAATTTTGGGGTAAGCTTTCTAAATATATGGGCTATAAGAAAATGCACAAAATTGAATCGATATTTTGTTATTTTTAGGTTACTTAAGAGTTACAAAGAGTATTTAAGGTATCCAACTGGGTTCGGAGACTATTTTTTAAAATATGACTTAAATAACTATTTAATTGTTATTTTTTAAGTATGTTGCAAAACTACAAAAACACAGCTAAAAGAATTTTTTGAAAAATTGTTTTTCAAAATATTGAGATATTTTGAATATATATTCGCTCTTTTGCTAACAATTCTATAAGAAAATATATTACAAAAACGCATAAAAATTTTGCAGGAATACAATTTTCTGATGTTTAACTATGCTGTATACTAAAAAAAAGTGAAGTTTTACAATAAAATCATGGAATACAGGTGTTCTACATAAAAAAAAACCAGGATGATTTTTTTTAAAAAAATTTTCATATAAAATTGCATTAAAAATAACTGAATTGAAAAATTTTCCCCAGCTTTTAACACATTACATTCATTATAATACAAAGAACAAACTCAAATAATTTCATAAAATAATTTAAATTACTTTAAGAGATATCACTGTTACCATGAACCCCATTGTGTACTAAAATAACATTCTTCACACAGAAAATGTAAAATAAAGTTTAGATTTGCAATAAAACTTTTTAAAGATTTAGGAACGTATTAAAATTCTTCAGATTCATACGTGATGCCTTTTTAAACCTCATCTTCCAATTTTTACATTTTTGAAGGGCCTTTTTATTTTTACGAGACAGTTTCTTATCTGGTTTAGAATGCCTCGTTGAATCAGCAATTCTCATATTGTCGAGGTACCAAAAATATCCCTTTATTTTAGACCCTAATTCTATTCCTGATTGTCCAAGGAAGTCATTTTGACTGCATTTTAATTTCAATTAGAAAAACAATTACATATATAATGCACAATTTCTTAGACTTTTTTAGAATATATTTTTTTCCAAGAGAAGTAAATTTTTTTTTATTGTTAATATTTACTAATAACTTGTTATATGACTGTAAATAATATAAAAAACATTAAAAGTTAACTTTAAACAAATTTCTTTACACATTAATCATTCTTTCACAATGCAGTCGTTTTGACTGCTTTTGGACAATATAGGTATATACTGAAATTCAGTCTTTCTGGTGTTAAATCAAAACAAACATTGCAATCAGTTAAATGTTGCCTATTTGGAAGCGAAATATACATTTTTAAACATTTATAAAGTGAAATAAAGTTTACTAAACATGAAAATAATTCATTAAAGTATTTTAAATACATGAAAATTGTATTTTGCGGGTGTAAATCAACCAACCGAAAACTCACACTTCCGGTTTTGATTTGGGCTTATACCCTAAACAAAAATTGCTGTAACTTTTTTTGTAATTGACTCAGAGTTAAAAGTAAGATATTTTTAGAAAACCTATAAAACAAGCTACAAAAATGAACTAAAAATAACTTTCGACTTTTTGTTGAAAAAGATGATTTTAAACCAGTCGAATACTTTAACAGTCTTTTCGACAACATCTACTCCAAGATGTTGACAGTTCACCATAATAATGACGTGGGCACTGCTCAATTCCATTCCATTAATTTCAGATTATAGCTTTAATAATTTTCTTTGACTAATTGAGACCAGTAATTTGGCCCTTTTTAAATGCAGAAACACTTCTTCCGCGACTGCGTAGAGCAACTTCACACATACTTGGTATGGTTATGATTCATTGTACAGTTCAGCTCTAGACCAGATGGGGTGTTCTTTAAGGTCAAAGAGGATGGACATTGTGTGAGTAAATGTATGTACAATATATTGGGCATAGACCAAAATGGCAGAAAAGAAGTCCTGGGCTTTTATTTGGCTGAAAGTGAAGGAGCTAACTTTTGGTTGGGAGTGCTAAATAACCTCAAAGAAAGTGGAGTAGAAGATATTCTGATTGAGCTACATACTACCATGCTAAAGCAATTGCCATGGAAGAAATGCGATTCTTAAACTTTCGATCATTACGGCTTCTTTTTATGTATCAGCCTGATATTGCAGACTCCCAAGATTTTAAACACCCCTTCCTGATGCCTAACACATCGATTAGGACATCGAGTTGGATGCAATCGTTACCGTATTAGCGTGCTATGAATACAATTCTTAAACTTTAAACATATATTTGTACTGTGTTTTGAAAATATTATCTTGTAGTAATATTATGTAAAATATAGTAATATATATTAGTATTGTTATTAGTTATTAGTATTAGTATTAGTTATATTGGTATAATTTTGTAGTAATATTATATATTATATATATCTTGCAGTATATTATTATATTATATAATAAATATATCTTGCAATATTATCTTGTAGCAATGTAGTTGTAAACAATAAAAATTAATATCCTTAATTGAAATACATGTTCTAGTAGAGCTTTTTCATTGGGGGCAATTTAGTAATCAAGTTTAGGATGGCACATCAGTCAATTTTTCCATGAGGTCTTTCAGAATCTATAAAAGAAGGAATATTAAATGAGAGACCTTCTTGGACCCCCTAGGAAAGCACTGGGGACCCCCGAGGGTCCGCGAACCACAGTTTAAGAACCACTGCTCAAGACTATTCAAAGGGTAAATTAACTGAAACAACATATAAATCTCTGCACTACCAAGCTAATTAAAGGTTCTTAATTCCCCCAGAAACTTTTGTCTTGAAGAAGTGTATAGAAAATTTTTTCTCTCTACATCGTTTGATATTATTAAAAGTTTTATTCTTCAGCTGTTTTTCCCCTTGATTAATATAGTTTAATTCATAGTTATATCAAATTAGAGGCTTAAGTGGGAAAGCCTCTATACCAAGTGTTATTACCTCGATAATATCGAAATAATGGAGTCATTGCAGTGGAAAAGGAATGTAAAAATTAAATGACTCTATCTATATAGATAATTCAAGAAATTTCTCAAAAAAATTTCATCATTATAAGTAATTTTTTAAGCAATATTTTTTTTTACATTCCGAAGTACATGAGCAGAATTTCAAGACTTCTATATTTAAAAAATCAATCATCAATACTTATGAATCTATATGGAGACTCTCAGTATCAGCTTATTTTTAATTTTATAAATTTCTAGTCTCTAAAGAAAAAAAAAAGTCATGATTTAAAATAGGAATAATCTTTTTTTTTGTTTAGTTTTTTTTCGTTTTAATTTCTTATTAATAATACTAAATTTAAATAATAAGACTAGAAAGCACATTTTCGTTTCAGCACAGAGATTTTCTCAAATAAAGAACTAAAGAGCAGTGAATAAAATAAAACAAAAAAATCAATGGGACTTCAAGTAAATTAAAAAAAAAAAATAGCCAGTAAAAATATACTTTTAAAAATAATTAAGTTTTGAGTTAAAAGAACTTCGTAAAAGTTGACTCGAGTCAATACAAATTACATATATATATTCTATTTTAAGTGTAGTGCTCTTGAAAATTCCGAAGAGAATAGGTACTTTTGATTAATACTCTTTTTATTTTTCTATTCTGCTTGAAATATGCTTCTAGTTGTGATGTCATTGAAATGTTAAAGCTATTTTTGAAGTAAAATATATTATACGTGTCGTTAAGAGAAAGAAATATTCGAGTTAAAAAGTGTATTTTTGATATTTTTACTTTATTTTTCACAGTAACTATATAAATTCGTATTAAGGTATCCGACTACGTTCGAAACCGTGATTTTAAAAATGCGCATAAATGGATAATTTTCATGATATTTAGTGTCACTTAGATTAGAATACCTGTATAAAGTTATTTTAAGGACATTTTGACAAAAAAGATTATTTAAATACAATATTTCGGCAAAACATTAACTTAGAATAACCTTTTTTCAAAATGTTCTTCTTTTGGGAAAAATGCTTCTATTATAATAATATTTTGCCTGTATATAACTCAGACCTCTGTACAGAGGCTCAACTATAATTTTTGAAAAATTCACATTATTTTCTGAGTTACAACAATTTAAAATAATTATCGGCGTTTTTTTTCTTAAAATTTCTCCCCTCTGTTGTCGTAAAACATGGATAAACCCCCTTCTATGTAATATATATTTCAAAAATTCTAGTTGAGCCTCTGTACAGAGGCCTGAGCTATATACAGGCAAAATATTATTATAATAGAAGTATTTTTCACAAAAGGAGAATATTCTGAAAATGGGTCATTCTGTGTTCATTTTTTGTCAAAATATTGTTCTTAAATAATTTTTTATTGTAATACTATTCTTAAAACAATTTTGTATACATTTTCTAATCTTAGTGACACTAAATATCATAAATATTATCCATTTATTCGCTTTTGCAAAATCACGGTTCCGAACGTAGTCGGATACCTTAAAAGTATTTGGGAACTTGAATTTATATATAAAACATTGTGAATTGTGTGCATCTTTCTTATTTTTACATTATATTTTAAACAGACTTAAAATAAAAATTTTACATGCTTTTAGTATAATATTTCACCTGGAAGGACTTCGAATTGAAAAGAACCTTTTCTTAAGTGCGGGAGATAAATCCTCTTTTGTAAAATGAAGAAATTGGCTCTCGTCGACATTTTTATTCAAAATTCAAAATAAAGTGATTTTTTTAATTAAAAAAACAAAACAAATAAAAGCATCACTGGTAAACAACGTACATGAAATAAAGTATTTGACTAATGTTGTTTCCGACAAAGTTTGCGTCAATCACGATTCAATAAAGCATGTACTGCGTTTTCAGAATATTTGAGTCAACATGGAATTACTATTTATGGAGGAAAAAGTCAATTAATGTACCTATAATTAGAATATAAATTTACAGACAGGAGTGTACTTTTAAATATTTAGCAGAAGTCCATTTTGGAAAATTTCTAAATGTTTATCATTGTTTCTTTAGCATTTACAATATGTGGAGTATTGGTTCATTTTTCGTACGAAATATTTAAAGTAAAGTTTGAGTGCTCTCATCAAAAGGCATGTTTCCAGTCACCATAACATACTGGATGCATTCTTAATTCCAAATAATTACTCCAATTACTATAAATCTCCAATTTTAATTCTTTTAATTTTATTGCGAGTCCTAGAATGTTAAGGGGACTTTTGGTACCCCAAAAAAGACCAACCTATCGTTTTTTTTATTTTTATTTAATCTTATTATTTGCATTATTATCTTTCGATTGATATACCATTTGTGCAAGTCGGAAAGTTAGAAGTTGAAGAAAACTTCATTTGAAAACAAATTAGGCAATTCGGCCACTCCTCCTTTTTAGAAAAAAAAACTAAAAAAAGCATTATGATAAAAAAATCTATTTTATAAAGAGAAATAATAACTATAAAAAAAGAATGTGAAATATATAAAGCAGAATATTTTCGAGGCAATACAATAATGTAATTTTTCTTCTTTGTGAAATGTGTGCATGTAAAAGTTTTGAATTAAGGCATTTTATATTAATAATTTGATAACTTCAATTCTTATTCCTGATATGTTTTTTATAAAAATGTAATACTTCAGTATTATGTGAAGAAAAAAACTTAAACTATCTGTCGTGACAGAATTTTTTTTTTTTCTAACATTTTTCTTGAATTTTCTTGTGCAATTAATACTTTCTTAAAATTGATCCTTTATAAAAATGTATGGGTTGAAAAAGTACGGAAATGCAATTATTTTCAGGACAAATATATAACTAATATCTTAAAGTTGTATTTTAAGTTTATTTAAGCTTATTATAATTTTTTTTCAGAATTAGAAACTTTAAAGTAGTTTTTCTCAGTTTATGTTTTTCGAAACATTAGTGCATTCAAAATGCTACTCCTTCCACAGCTATTTACCAATCACTTCCATTTTTTTGTTGTGTGCTGCATATAAAACATGTAACAAAATTAAGGATCCATTTTGCTGTAAACTGAATACTTTTTTTAAAAAAAAATTAAAATGTAAGAGATAATGGCTTTTTCGTTGATTTTTAGCATGTATATCAGCATTTAATTTTGTTTTCTCAAAAACGAATTAAGTTATTGTAAAATTGATCCCTAAAGTTGTTTATAACATCCATAAGAATATTACAAAAAAATTTCAGGTTAAAAAATTTATAATTACAAAAGGAGTAGGATTTTAAAATTTTCAAAATTTTCTTCAAAAAATTTAAATTTTTAAAATTGTGTGAATAATATGTGAAAAATTTCATCTCGTGTCATTTTCTGGAATAGAAACACTATATAAAATGATAAAATATAATTTTTAAATACATAAGGAAAGAAAGTAGCTCAAAGGGTACCCTTATAAAAGGTTTCAAGTGAATAATATATTAACGAATAAGTGGTAATGAATATATAGAAAAAAACATTGAGGCATATCATCGGGATTTGAGTATACTCTGCCGTTAGCGGGTTCGGGAAATCTGAAATAAAATTAATACACTATTATAATAATAAAAAAATAATCTCTATCAAAGGGAAAAAACGGAAATGAAGCAGTCGCTTCCATTTTCATGAGATTAGAGAATTAAAATATAAATCTAAGATATTTCAAGTAAAAAGAAAGTATGGTACGACGAGAGCCCATTCAATTATATGTGAACTCTTCCCCGTAATTGACAATTTTAAATGCTCTTCACAATAAGTGGGAATTAGGGAAAAAAAAGCTATAAAAGTATTAAATTTTGAATGAAGAGCAACTCAAGAGAGATAGTGTTATCTCTAATTTCAAAATGGTCTTCCGTTTGAAAAATAAATTGGCAATTTAAGTCTTGTCAAATGACTACAAATTAAGTTCTGGCCGAAAATGTGTAAGGATTTGTTTCAATTAATTTTTTCGTAAAAGTTCTCTCTCGCTTTCTTTTTCATTTAAAAAACTTCAGATTTTCATAGTGTACCATTTTATGTGAAGTAAGGTAAATGATATTTCCTTCAAGTTTAACTAATTTATTAATTTATATTATACAAAAAAATAGCGTAAAAATTAATATAAAAACCCATAGAATTGAAAAAAATTAATAATTTTATGTCAACTTCATTTGCTCTGATTTAAAAAAAAATCCTTAATAAATGTTTTTATTAGCCTTTTTGCCACTTTGTATATAAATTCGCTAAATCATTAAAATCATAGGTTACAAAGATTCAATACCACTTATTGAAAGAACAACAGTATAAGAATTAGATTATCAATCTGATCTTTTCAAGTGCCGATTGAAAATAATAATAATAATTGTATAAGAGGAGTCACTTGTTTGAATTAAAAAAACATGGTGAAGTAGGCAATTAGCAAATATATGGAGGATTGCCTGAATCAAACTCACCACAGTGTTTGCATCTATGTTAGGCGAATATCTTGCGAGTTTTAAAACGGAGAAATTGTTTTATGATAAACAAAGAGAAACGTATCTTATCTTCAGTGTAGCACATCAAAATTCAATTTTGCTTTTCATTTTGGGTGGATTTTTAATTGTATTTTGATGTTTTTTCTATTTAATAAAAATTTTACTTGCGTATAACCGAAGAATATTACCATGTGAAACTCTAGCTATGGAAACAGAAAATTTAATCATAACAGCTTTTAAATGAATTTTTCTGCACGAGACCAAATCCATTTTTGTTCAATTTTTCCTGATCTTTATACGTGCGAGTAAATAGAATAATAGTTTTTATGCCTTTTTAGATATGCAGATATTTTCTCTTCAACTACTACAACCCGAATTGCTTACAAATAGAATAGTACGCTTAAGAATGTGTTGATGATTTTATCTTCATTTTTTTTCTTCTTTAGACAAAATTTCACAGCCAAAATTTCAATTATTTATACCTTAAATCCTCTAGAATTTTAGTAGTAAATTTTTAACTTGCTGATAAAGATATAAATAAAGGGTGTTAAACTCTCAAAGGCTAACTTGGGTTAAACAAACAAGGTTTAACTTTAGATGGGCCACAAAAAAAAAGAGTCAATATTTAGAGAAACGTAGGTACCGTATTTACCCAATTGTGACATTTTGTTTAGCAATAAAAAATTTAATTAAAAAAAGTATTTAGCGAATTCTACATATCTTATTTTTATATTTGTTTTGTTTGGTTCTTTTATTATATATTATTGTGTGTGTGCCGATATATTGGCCGGGCCATAAAAATGTACGTTGTGGACCACGAGTTTGACACCTCTGATTTTGAAAACCAATTTCATCCGAAATTTTAACCCACATAACTTAGTGATCGATTAAAATATTTTAAAACTGTGAACGAGGATGCTGTGATATTTTTAGGAAATTGTCACATTTTCTTTACAGATACTTTAAGAAGGTTTTAGGAAAAAAGATTGATTGATTCGAAATTATATTACAGGACCTAATCAAACACATGCTGGAACCCGATGTCACAAGGCGCTACACAATGGAACGAGTAAGCCGTTCAGAATGGATGAAATCAAAAATCCAAGATGATCCGAAAGAAGAACAAGATTCCAAAGCTAAGGAAGAAGGGTCAAAAAAATCCCAAGAACTTCAACATCTTATTTCGAAAGGTACTCAGGCCAACATCACAGAAGAAAAAGAAAAGAAATGAGACCTGCCATTTAAAATGACTTAATTTAATGCTATTGAATTATTAAAAATCAATAACATTAATTTAAGTCATTTAATTAATTTTATTCTTTTTTTTTGTTTGAAAACAGCTCTCTTGAAGAGCAGATTCATTGATTTTGTATGAAGTGAAGAACTGATACATTTTTAACTGCAGCAGATAGATACAGGAGCTTTGAAGAATAAATGTTTTGTTTTAAGTGTCTTGTTTTATTATTACTCCGCAAATAAAAAGTTGGCATGTGTTGAATTTGCTTAAAAAATACACCTTTACTTTAGCTGATCTACACTTTTAAAATTCGTAGGTAAGCAAACGTATCTATCTATGTGTGTCTATCTTCTCACGAACCGCACCACGCATGAACTCGCCAAAGGTACCAAAAGATTCGGAATAACCCGAGGATCTCCTTTTGACTATTTATATTCCGATATTGCAATTAGTTGAAAGATATTAATTAAAAACTTTAAAAACATCCAACTCAATGTTTATCTGCATTATTGTAACAACATTATTGTTATAAAAATGACGAAAGTTGGCGTCGAAAATCGATTTTCAGCCAAACTGGGTCTTCATTGTTACAACAATGCAGACAAATTGCGTTTTTTTTATCGTTTTTAATTATTAACTTTTCAAATAATTGTAATTTAAGAAATTAAATGGTCAAAATGGATTCCTCGGATCATTTCCTATCTTTTGGTATCTTCGTTTCTTTTTTTCGTGTACCGTTTCTTGCGAAGATAGCCTTGCATAAACAGATGTTTACGTATGAATTTAAGAGTACGCATCCAAAAATAAGCAGCTCAATTTCAAATTTCATACTTGGGTAAAGATGTTTAAATGTCAGGGGAAAAATTTCTTCAAAAAGATTTTTTTAAATTAAAGAAAAATTATATTTTATGTTTATACTTTTAAATAAAATGTGCATTTTGTATATATATGTACTTTTTAAGAGAAAGTTTCTGCAAAGAGCAAAACTTGGCAACACCGGAGAGCGTGAACTGATTAGCTGGAAACACTAGATAGTTTTTATCGTGTGACTATGACGTCGCATGAGTTTTTGAATTGATTGGCTAGAATCATGTGGCTTTCACTATCATGTGACTTAAACGTCACATGAATTGACACATTCGTCACATGATTAAAAATGTTTTGATTCATTATTTAAAAAAAATAGATACAAATTAATATTTTTTTTTAAAAAAATTAAAGCTGTGTTGTTTTTTATTATTTATTACAAAATTAATTATATAATAATAAATTCGTACATTGTCTGTTTTCTTGTGAATAAAACTGAATTAGCTTTGTAAAAATTATGAATCGAGAATAGAAGTTTGAAAAAAGATACTTTTTTCCCTGAGGAAAAAAAAAGTTTTATGCTCGAAAAAGCCCGTGCAACGCCGGGCTTAATGGAGGGAAAAGAAGCCTGTATGGCACAGAAAAAGAAGTGGAAGAAATTTCGGTAAGGGGATTGAAATAACAAAAACATAGAAATCCTTCCCTTCGTGCACACACACACACCTAGCGTCCAAAGTGCTGGCTTCCAAAGAGAAACGAAAAATTTCTATGGGGATAAAGTTATACCTTCGGAAGAAGCCCGCGCAGCGCAGAGCTAAGCAGGGGAGGGGGAAACAGACCCATCTGACGGGGCAAAGAGGTGGAAGAAAGAGAATTTTAATGACATTAATATAGAAATAACACACACAACAGGAAATGCTGTCACTGAGAGGAGAAGGTGTAACTTCCAAGGCAAAAAGCTACATACTTGAAGAAACCCGTGCAACTCCGGGCTAAAATGAGAGAAAAGTAACAACTCTGTCACCGCTTTGTCAAGAAAAGGAAATTGAAGACATTTCAGAAAAGATAACTTTGATGACGTTATAGAAATCACTCATATTGCGCATACACCCTCAAGAGGAGGAAAATGGAAATGTCCATTGGATAAAGCTATATTCTCTGAAAAAGCCCGTGGAATACCGGGCTAAGCGGAAGGGAAACAAAACATCCAAAGGAACAAACAGGTGGAAGAAATATCGAAAAAAGGGAATTTTAATAAGATTGATAAAGAAATCACACACACACAGCAGGAAATGCTGAATACGAGACGGCAAGAGGTAATTACCATTGGCAAAAAGTTATGCACGCGGTAAAAGCCCGTGCAACGCCGGGCCATGCAGCTAGAGTATACGTTTAATTAGTCTAGAAATTTTGATAAATGTTATCATGTACAAAAACAGCTGTATGGAATGTTTTTTTCACTAATTTGTAAGAGTTAGTTTTCATAATTAAAAATATTTTTTTTTTTTTTGGGGACTCTAGGTAGATTCCTTGTGTGCCGACAAGTATAACACAAGGCTCACAAACGTAAGTCAATACTCAAACAATAGTGATAGTAAGTTACATGAAGAAGGATATAGGCACAAATGGGAACCAAAAAGGGGAAAAAGTGAGAAAAAAAAAAGTGGATACAAATACAACAAATACAGAAATAAATACAAGATTGCTCACGTGCAAACGGAGATAATCAAAAATTAAAATTTTACAATGAGGAGGACAAGAAAACATGATCACAAAAATTTTTCAAAATGCAAATACATAAAGCATACATACACATATAGGCACACATGCAGAAACATATATATATATATACACATACATACACACACATATATATGTGTGTGTGTGTGTAAATATTTAAAAATATTTAAAAGTGAAATCTTTGTATTTGTCTATGTGTACAAAAATTACCCTCAAAACTATTTAAAATTTTTCTATGATGATACCCTAGAGTAGATATAGTAGGCATTAAAATTAATGAGTCGAGTCACATTATTATGATCATGCTTTACCTCGAAAATACATATTACACAACCAATGAAAAATAACAGGTGGTGCTAGTGGGGGCGTGATCGATATAAAAGTTGGAAATACGTAGATTATTTTGGAATACATCTTTTATTAACGTGATGAGTGTGTGAGTAAACTGATTTGCAAAAAGGGTTGAGGATTGTCTTTTACGCAAAGGGTAGCAACGTTTCGGAAACTGCACGTTGTGTGAACTGTTTGCACGTTGCTGTGGTGAATGTGTACCGTGCATATGTAGAGTAACGGTACCATTAAAAATAAACGGCGTGGAAACAATACACCACATGTCATTGATGCGATAAGTAATGGTGTATGGGGATTTATCGACAAGCTACAGTTGAGAACAACTAGCTTGTTACGGAACTCAGAGGCAGACGAATGCTAATTGCACTTATGTTGACGAAATTGTATTGAAAAAAAACCAACTTTAATTTATACATCATATAGCAGAACTAGATTACTACTGATCAGAAGAGTTACCTTTACCGATGAATCACATTTTCTGCTCTATCTAACTCTCATAGATCTTCATCATCAGTCGAGACAAGTACGAGAACATACATCCTACAAGTATTGTTGGAAGAACACTACATAATGGGGGCAGTGTTATGGTGTTAGAAATGTTTTCATGTCTTTTCGTGGGCTCTTTCCCACTTGCGGAAGCTACTTATACACACAATATACTGGGTTATATTTCTATCTTTGTTGATCATGTATCTACATTGATACCCGTTGCAGTGTTTTTTCAGAAAGATGAGATCTTTCAGGAGGACAATAACATGGGTCATACGCCCAGAATATTCCGAGATTGATTAGATGGGCACGGTGAAGACTTCTATGAGCTCTATTGGACATACACTGCTGGTTGTTTTTCATAGTGACTTGCATAGTAAAAAAGTCTTTGTACCCATGGTAATAGAAATTTTTATTCCTGGTGAAATGATCTGCAACGAGTTGAGGCACATTAGTATTTTCTCTCTTGCGGCCTGAAGGATTAAGCACAAATGGTTTTCTACAGGTGTTGAAACTTATGGTCAATCTTGAACATGTCTTTTTGATACAGAATCTTCACATTTAAATTGATCGGATAGTCGTTCAATACTCTACGAGGTACATTGGAACGTCTTGTAATATCACACAGTTTGTGACAATTCATTCTTTCCATCCGACCACACATTACCATAAGGAATCAGATAAATGACTCCTCCTAGACATATCTATATTGTCTTGGGTATTAACGAAATAACTCGCAACTGTTGAAAACCAATAATTATGTTCAGAATGTACACACAAAGTTGTACGAAAAAAAATTAAAGAAAGTTAAGAATTTTGTGTAAATAGTGTAAATAATTTGTATTTGAGTGTTTAATGCATTTATATTACTCTATGTTATGTTTATTTCATGTTAAAATTGTACCATTCACAAGCAATGCCGCCCCTTACATTATAATGGCGATCCAATGAGAACTTGGCGAAATCTTGGCGGTAGAGCCAAGTTGACATCATTTTTGGCGACCAAGTTGGTGGCCAATTTGGCAACTGGCGACTATTTTGGCGTCATTGGCGACCATGTTGGCGAGTTCGGAACCCTCTGGAATCTTCTAGAAAGTAGTGGATCTCTCTACTAATGTCACGAGCGGCTATATTTCTGAAAGTTTCTGTCGCGCCTATAAATAAGATGCTCGCCGGAGCGGCGGGGAGTCTGGATTATACCAGCGAGTAGTGAGGATTGTTTTGACTGGCGATTAGAGATCGGCTGTGTTTGTGAATAATCTCTTACATACTTGTATTTTTAAACACTAGTTATTGTGTTTGAAGGTTTGAAGACCTTCGGAGATTTATACTCTGAGAATATTGCCGCTGAATCCTGTATTTAAAGGATTAGATTTTTGTTAATAAATTCGCATCGCTCTTGAAGAACTGTTTATTTTCTTTGTGATTGTTTTACATAAAATCCACGAACCCTCGGATCTACGTAACAGTATTTTCTCTCTTGCGGCCCGAATGATTAAACACAAAAGGTTTTCTACAGGTGTTGAAACTTATGGTCAATCTTGAACATGTCTTTTTGATACAGAATCTTCACATTTAAATTGATCGGATAGTCGTTCAATACTCTACGAGGTACATTGGAACGTCTTGTAATATCACACAGTTTGTGACAATCCATTCTTTCCATCCTACCACACATTACCATAAGGAATCAGATAAATGACTCCTCCTTGATATATCTATATTGTCTTGGGTATTAACGAAATTACCCGCAACTGTTGAAAATCAATAATTATGTTCAGAATGTACACACAAAGTTGTAAAACTTATCTATTGCGGGTTTCCTCCTACTCATATAAGTGTCAATTTCATCAAAATAAAAGTCGTGGGGGGGGGCTATCTTTTTTTTTTTTTTTTGCATACGTTTTAAAAAAGATCTTTTTTATCATTCATATAAACTTTGAAATTTTTGTTACTACCAATTTTAAATGTAGAGCTTCGAAAAACATGATATAAATTAACTTTCGAATAACTTTCGAATGTAATGCAACGTAACAACTGTCCAATGAAATAAGGCTTTGCAGCAGAAGTTTATATGAATGAACTAATAATGTTTTTAATAAAAATTTATGAATCATCATGATAAATCATCATGATGAATCATCGATTCTCTTAAGCCTTTAATGCAGACTTTATCTTCTAAATTCGCTTTTGTGAAAACGAAACTCAATTTTTCTCCAATTAATTTCGATTTTATGCAAATGATATTTAAGTGGCAGTTTTATTTCTTTGAATTATCATTTGTCAATTTTTGTATTAAATTAATAATAAAAAAAATTGAAAACGCACAGTTTAAATTTTATCAAAATCAAAGTTATTCATTAAAAGGACAATGAAAATCAATGATTAAGTAAAATTGTTTAGTTTTCTTTAGTTTTGTGGGACATAGAGCAAACAAAGCTATTGTAATTTTGAAAAATATTTTAATTTTGTAAACACTAATGTATTGTTCTTCTTTTGAAAAAAAAAGATCGCAACACTTGTTTATTAGTCACTTTTTTGACCAAAAATTCTCAGAAAGTGGTAGTGTATTTTGGGCTAATTTTGTGAGTGTATTATTCCAAGGATTATTTCCATAAGACGCATGTATTTCGCAGGTTAGCAAAATGGGGTTCTAGATCGTTTCTAGAGTTATAAATGCAACTCGTTGAATGTGGGGAAAATCGGCTTTAATTTTTTTCTAACTTTAAAAAAATTAAAGAAAGTTAAAAAATTAAATTTCTTATAGAAAATTGTAAAAATCTTTTAGAGCAATATATCTACCAGATCATATACAATGGGAACCGTTTTATAAATATACAATTATATAACAAAAATACGATAAGACATCATTTTTATACTTTTCTAAGATCACTTTTAAATGATTTATCTGGAACACTATTTTTAAAAAAATAAACCCCCAACACATAACTAAATTTCAATTTAAGGCTGTCTTCGGCAAATGTACGAAAACCAAAATTAAACGCGGAGCACACATTTTCAGACAGAAAATGTTTTAATTTTCATAAAAATGTGCACAGTATTGCATAATTCATATATTTGTTTATAATATAGCATTTTTAAAATTTCAAAATATTCCACAAATAATTAATTTTTCCTTTTAAATTGTAAAGGGACATCTCATTTATCATTACGGTAAAGTAGAAAAAATGCGATATACCAGAAAAAAAAATCTGTCAACTCCGATAAAATTAAGTGATTATATATATAGCGAAACCTGAATATAATAGTAATGCTGTAGTTCTCTTATATCTAAAAAAATATTCCGAATTTGGGTCCTATTTTTTGACATTGATGGAAGACAGCCTTATAAACAACAGCTAGCTGCGCAATGTAGAATAGAAATATAGATTTACAAAAATTTAGTGAAAGAAACGATAAACAACTATCTCATTTATTCAGTCTCGAGTGTTAATAATATTTAATCATAATATATAATAAATAAATAATCATGAATAATAAAGTTTAACTCATTTTTGTATGCGTATTATATTGTTTTAAAGGAATGTTTGTCTAAATGCGGCCCGTTGCAACGTTATGCATCATCAAAGTATACCGTGAAACTTTTTGGGTTGGCCATACCCTATTTTAAGAATGGGATGCCAGCTCATGTGTCCACTTTGTTACCTAAACTGGCTCAAAATTGCCAAGAGAATCAATCAGTCATGTTTTTGATTATAGTGGAAATAAGTTCAAGCAAAAATGTTTAATAAACACGAAATACTATTAGATTGTTGTTAAACAATGAATTTCTTAACAATTGCGCGCAACAAATACAGATTAGTAAATAAAAAATTTAATTATTGGAAAAAGATAAAAAAATAATTAATACGAATAAGAAATCTTTTCAGTTAGCTATAATACACATATATACGCAGTTAGATTAAAAATTAATTTGTACTAATTCAAATTTAATTATCTTTGATAGTTTCCCTTATAAAAAATATTCTGTCCAAATTTTATATTTATTCTTTAAGTAAAAAATAATAATAAGTAAATAAAGGTAAGAACATTATTTATAGGATGTCAGAAGAATATGTTTCGGAAAATGAAATCAGTAATGGGGAAATTTCAAGAAAGTCTGGAACTTCAGAAAGATTCTTTTCACATTTGAACATAGACAACAATGTTTATTTGGCAAGTTTAGCATTTCATGGATTTCATATATTAAAAGAGGAGTTAGGTGTAGGAAATTACGGTAAAGTCAAGTGAGTGAGAAAATTGCTT
>BMAV01013867.1:60701-105399 GCA_019973955.1 Trichonephila inaurata madagascariensis
ACCTTGATCTGATGTTACTGTCGATCAGGTGGCATAAGTAACAACAATACTTATATTAATATTGCGCATAATCTAAATTTTCCTGAGGTAAGTGATATAATTAAATTTAGCACGCTAATTATCGGCTGGAATTTGAATTCAGTAGATGAATTAAAATCATTTATACTTTTATCTTATTATAAAAACATTAGGATTATGAAAATAGTTTTATTTTCATGAGTTTTTAAAATAAAGCTGTAATGTTAATCAAACATTATGGCGTAGTGTTTCTTGAGATGTATTTAAAACGAATATTCAAATGTTTCTAACTGAATAAATAAAACTAAACTAAAATTCTTAAAATTAGATTCATGTAAATTGTAATTATATGGTTATAAAATTTTTATACAGTTTAGAAAAGTTCCCGTTTTATTTAGATTGGAAGAGCACATATTGGTTTTTCTAAACATCTTTATAATACACACTGTAGAAAGCATTCATATTGAAAAGAAAAATTACAACGTGTAATTATACATAAATACATTTTTAAGGTAACGGTTGATGCTTAATTTCTGCATTATTTCTGCAAATGCAACTATATTCGAAAATTTTTCTTTTTCAGCTAATAATTTAACAGTAAATTCTCACTGAGTTAGCACAGAAATTAGAACAAGTATAAATCCTCTTAAACTTAATGCAAGACTTCTAGTTAATTAAGGAGATTTCTTTGTAACAGCCGAGTAAGTTTACCAAGGAGCTTCATTTCGATTTCTCGGACTCATATCATTAGTAATCTGAAGGAAATTAGTTGTTAACCTTCACAGAAATAAGATGTTCATATTAAGCTTTCCCACGCAAAGAAGTACGGGAAAGTATGAAAAGTAAAAATAAATTATATAGAAAGAAAAAAAATTCCATTTGCATACATGGCTCTCTGCCAGTGAACTCTAGAATAAAGGTGAATGTGTGAAATTTTTGATGTATGTAACGAATAAATTTGATCGGTTTACTCTCTTATATGACCATTTATTTTTACTAATTTTGTGTTAAAATATTTTTGATATTGAGATTGAATATTTTTTATATTCATTTAGCTTATTACCTAAAATTTTATTTTTAAGATAATTTTTTTTGGTGGGAAGAATGTTTCTTATCGCCCAATGGAAGCTGCTCAAAAGTAGGGCATCTTATGTGTTTTCATTTCTTTTATACCACCTTACACGATATTTTAAAACATAATTTACAAATATTAAAGTATACAAAGTAAATTATGAATTAGATATATTTTGCATTCAAAAATTAAAGAATTTATACATATTACTTTAACACAAGTACGTCCGAGATTTCGATTATCCCTAAACGTCTACCGGTGTCATTTTGACACCGCGATATAAAATATGTAAATAATTGCGGGACTACTGTTCCCTAGTGTTTAGTTTTAAGGTATCCAACTACGTTTGGAACCGTGATTTTGCGAAAGCGCATAAATGGACAATTTTCATGATATTTAGTATCACTTAGATTAGAATACAGGTATACAATTGTTTTAAGGATAGTTTGATAAAAAGAATTATTTAAATACAATATTTTGGCAAAAAATTAACAGAATAAATTTTTTTCAAAATGTTCTCCTTTTGTGAAAAATGCTTCTATTATAATAATATTTTGCCTGTATATAGCTCAGACCTCTCTACAGAGGCTCAACTAGAATCTTTCAAATATATAACTTAGAAGTGGGTTTATCCATATTTTACGACAACAGAGGGGAGCAATTTTAAGAAAAGAACGCCGATCATTATTTCAATGGGTTGTAACTCTGAAAATAATGTGAATTTTTTAAAACTCCTAGTTGAGCCTCTGTAAAGAAGTCTGAACTATATAAAGTCAAAATATTATTATAATAGAAGCATTTTTCACAAAAGGAGAACATTTTGAAAAAAGGTTATTCTAAGTAAAATTTTTGCTAAAATATTGTATTTAAATAATTTTTTTTTGTCAAAATGTCCTTAAAATAGTTTTATACATTTAGTCTAATCTAAGTGAAACTAAATATCATGAAAATTATCCATTTATGCGTTTTTTTAAAATCACGGTTCCGAACGTAGTCGGATACCTTAAGACTTTTTAATATTATTTCTTGTAATTATCATATATTATGTCCCATTATATCATAAAAAACTGACGTTGACATTATGTTTCGCGAAGCTTGTTGGACCACTGTTTGGCGAAAAACATTTCGGGTCGCAAATCTGCCAGGAACGTTACTATTATGCAGTATCCAATCTGTGCCATCCCTAGCGACATATATATCAGGATTTACTGGAATATTATCAATTACGTCCGACTTTCTTCAGATTCTTCACAGTCACTTTCACTCAATATTATGCCTTCATCGGAATATAAATCAGAGGAAGATAGCTAAAACCACCATCCGATTTATTTTTAGAAAGCTTTTGCAACAAATTAGTACAATTTTATCAGGGTTTACATCTTTTCAGCGAGCCATCATTTCAGAGTGTCTGCTCTGCACTAAGTTCAAAAATCGAGTAGAAATTTTTTTATTAGCAAATACTATGTAACGAAACATTTAAACAGCAATTTTAGTATAATTGTTTTCTTTCCATTGTTAACCCAATAACATTGCATTCAAGGTCAAACAAATGTGGGATAGGACTTTGAAGTTTGTTTTGCTAATGGGACCTACTTAGTGAACTATATTTTGTTGAACGACAGTTATTTATAATTATAAACTGCCTTGGTGTCGAAACGCCACCAGTGAACGTTCTAGGTATATTTAGTAGTAAAATCACTCCTAACTAACCTAGAACTACAAAACTTTTTCTGTGTAATCACCAGGGAAAATGATTCCAAGTCACGAAAAGTTTTCAAATTATCTATAAAAATGTGGAAAGGAGAACAAGTAAACAGGCTCCTGTGTCCAATTGACACTGACGGTAATTACAGTATTAAATGGAATTTCAGAAAACAGGGAACAGCACATAGTGAGACATTGCAAGCCGTACCATTGTATCTTGTTCTCTTTTCATGTGCTTTAGTAAAGCACAAACGGAAACGTCTATACCCAGGGTACTCAACATTTTTTTTCTGTTGGGTCGCATTCATGAGTCAACCATTTCACGCGGGCCGCATACATATGTTAGCTATTTCACGCGGGCCACAAAATGAGGATAAATGGAGGAGGGGGGGGGGGAATGCTTTAAGACTAAGATAACATTGGAAATTTAAAATGTGGGAAATATTATAACTCCTGTTTTGCTATTTTAATTATTATTTTTTATTTTATTATCAAACAATACAAATCCAATCTGTTTTTCTCTACATATCCATCAACCTCCAAATCTTTCGAATATTTTTCAGTTGCAAGGTATGAAAGTTTGCTAAAAATTAGTTCCATCCATAAAATTGTCGCTACTCCGCTGTTATCTGTTATCACTAACCATAACTGCTACAAATAGAAAGATAATATCAATTCGCAGCGATATGACATCCACAGCAAAAAAAGCAAAATTGATACATTTGTCAAAGAATTTCCCACCCGGGCCACTTAAAAAGTCTCGGTGGGCTGCAGGTTGAGTATTGCTGGTCTATTTGTAGAGTTAGCATATGGTTACCAACTTTGGTCAATTTTATGTTATATAGAATAATTTTCTTGCTTCTCAAGAAACTTACTTGTCGTCCTTTGCGTTTACGACATGAAAATCCAGAAATCAGATGTTATGCTAGCCGAAGTTGAAAATTAGTTAGTCTTGAGATCCCGAGAATCTTTTCTACATACTTTCCAGAGAAAGGCATTGATAATTGGCAGATCAATTAGAATGTTAAGATTCGATATTACCATTTTTGGGAATGTTGTCCAATTTCATATCTTTCTCGAAGTTGATCAAAGTGAGCCCCCATCTCCTATATAATTTCATTGTATCATAGGAGAAAAAATAGCTTCCCATTGATATTTAAAATTAATGAAATTGGTGGGTATACTTCCCTAGACCTTATGAGCAGTTAACACAATACTTGTAGTCAAAATTTATGTATTAATGCAGTGCTTCTGTGAAAGTTTTATTACTTGCCACCCAATATCCAATCATAATTATCATCGTGCCCCCCTGCATATAAATATAATGTATTGAATTCAAAAGTACTATACTTTGACGCTAAAGCTACAATACGACTTTAACCTCTTAAGTGCCACCGGCGTATATAAACGTCTAACTCAGCGAAAAAGTTAATTGTCCCGGACGTATACGTACGTCTCTCTTTCCACACAAAGTATTATCTTTTCTCTGTACTACTATCCATAAAATTATTCCGAAGACTTTGGAATGCAATAATAGGACCTTGACAGTGTTTGCGAAGGATTCGCTTATTTCACACAAAGAATTTGATTATTTTTTACTTTTCTCTAAACGAATACACCCCATGTATTCGCCTACGTGTTAAAAAACTGTGACTTTGGAGAGCGAATCACATCACTTTTAATCGGCAGTTAAGGGATAAATTATAAGCCGTACAAATTATCAAGGTAAGTGTTGATTTTCGTATATAATTTTACATATGACAAGCTCATGGAGTCACTGGTAATTATTGAACTTGTTCTTAACTTAGTATCGTCAAATTAGTTATGAATATATCAGTACTGCACAATGTATTTTATATATCAGTATAAATTTTTATTTAATTTTTTATTATGTTAGATTGTATTTCGTTTGCTAACTTTCCGTAAATTAATAATTTGTTTTAAAATAATCTCTTGTTTTCGACCCCTCCTAGAGTTATTACGCCCCCCTAGGGAGGCACGCCCCACAGTTTGAGAAACGCTGTATTAATGATCAAAAAGTCGATATTAAAGGCTATATTTGCATATTTTCAGCCTTGGTATATTTAGAAACTTATGGATGAAAAATTTCAATATTCTATTTGGCTAAAAAAAAGGAGTGACTCTGTAACATAGTTACTCCTATAAAGCTTTAACCCTTTAACATATCTATCAGCTACGTAATCTTTGTAGATGATACCTATGTGGAGTAGGAAATGATAAATGTTCTAATGTTTCATGTAAGTATTTTCCTTTGTATATCAAACTTCTTTTCCCAAAGATGTATTTGACTCAATCAATTTATAAGTACATTTTTATAAAGTCCTTAAAATATTGAAGCAGAAATGTTATAAATGTTTAAAATGTAAATGTACATTAAATGTTTTAAAACTTTTGCGTAAAATGTAAATTTTCGATTTCCTACGAAGCTATCACTATAAGATTTTCAAGAAGTATATAAAGAGAATAATAGGAGTATAATTATGAATATTATTTATTCAGTTTTTACAAATATAAAAATAATAGAACCGAAGATATAATATAGAACAATGTATCAGAATATAATTAGAGGTCTTATATAGAAAATAATACAATTAAAAAATATAAAAATTAGATCATTTTTTAAAAGTATGAGTAAAAGTAGGTATATTATATATGTACCAGAACAACTGAAAAAAAATAGTTTCGGGAATTTCAAGTACTTATTTCAATTATTATAATTTAAAATTTTGAAAAGTAAGAATATATATATTTCCTTTATGCAGTTTTGAGTTTTGCTTTATAATTAGGAATATAATTTTTTCCTGAACACAATGAAAATCAGCATTTTTTTAAAAAAATATCGTAAAAGATTTCTTCAAACTTGTTCTTCCTAAACGTAAGTTGATAAAATATTGTATGAATTGATAATAAAATACAAATGCTCAACTCATAATCAAAGTAAAATTTCGAAATTATTTCGAAAAAAAGTTCAATATAGTTCCATTAGTATTGAAAGATGATAAATATATGAAGTATCACACATATCATGAAATGTTTATGATGTCAAATGTACTTCACACTTTCTTTTTCCCAGTCAATATTTATGTGTTACCTCAACCAGTTAGAAACAATGCAAAAATATTTGCTCATTATACTGCACTTTTTGTAAGAAAGGTAACTTTCTATAAATATTTTATTAGCTTATAATAGTGTTATTATATATAATAATTAATAATACATAAATAGATCAATAGGGCAAATAAGTTCACTGATATAAAGTTTGTCAAATGTAATATTCGCCTTGGTTTGGTTAAGGTATCCGACTATACGTTTGGAACCGTGATTTTAAAAAAGGCGCATAAATTGAAAAATTTCATGATATTTAGTGTCACTTAGATTAGAACACATGTATAAAATTGTTTTAAGAACATTTTGACAAAAAAAAAATTATTTAAATACAATATTTTGACAAAAAATGAACATAGAATGACCCATTTTCAAAATGTTCTCCTTTTGTGAAAACTGCTACTATTATAATAATATTTTGTCTGTATATAGCTCAGACCTCTGTACAGAGGCTCAACTATGATTTTTTTGAAAAATTCACATTATTTTCAGAGTTACAACAGTTTGAAATAATTATTGGCGTTTTTTTCATAAAATTTCTCCTCTCTGTTGTCGTTTCCCCTCAGGGGTCTCACCTTCTTTAGGTGGGTACGGGTGTCACAATCCCGAGGTACCCTAGTGATCTTTTCCTTTTCCCAAGGGGTTTACTATCTTTGGTAAACACGGGTGTCACGACCCGGGGTACCCCAGTGATCCTTCTCTATTTTCAACCCTCCATCTTGTCATCCAATTTCTTCTTTTCTTCTTTTCCCGTCCAGACCACAGACCTATGAATGTTTGGCGCAGTATAGCCAAAACTGGCTCTTGCGCCATAAAACACCAAACTCAACTCAACCCTCTCTGTTGTCGTAAAACATGGAAAAACCCACTTCTAAGTTATATATTTCAAAAATTCTATTTGAGCCCCTGTACAGAGGTCTGAGCTATATACAGACAAAATATGATTTTATATAGGAATATTTTTCGCAAAAGGAGAATATTTTGAAAATGGGTCATTCTATGTTCATTTTTTGTCAAAATATTGTACTTAAATAATTTTTTATTGTAACACTATTCTTAAAACAATTTTATATACATTTTCTAATCTAAGTGACACTAAATATCATAAATATTGTCCATGTATACGCTTTTGCAAAATCACGGTTCCGAACGCAGTCGGATACCTTAAGATTAAGAATACAGAATGTCAACAGTTAAATTATTCATACAGTTCCTTTTAAAAGCACTTCTGGTTGTCGAAGATCATGAATATTAGATTCTGAAAAGCATCATCTACACTATTAAAATCCGAAGGTAAACAAACTTATCTATCTATCTATGTATTCGTCTATCTTCTTAAGAACCTCTCAACGCAGAAACGCGGCGAAGGTATCAAAAGATCCGGAATGATCCGATAAAGCCGTTTTGACCATTTAAATTCTGATATTGCAATTAGTTAAAAAGATATTAATTAAAAATCTTAAAAAAACCAGTTCTCGACTCCAACTTCGATTCGTCTCTATTGTTATTAACAATGTTATTGTTACAACAATGACAAAAGTTCGCGTCGAAAATGGGTTTTCAACCAAACTGGAATTTCATGACATTGCTCTATTGACTGTATTAATTCACTTTGTTTAAAACAAACAGATGCTTAGGTTTTCTCTCCCATACTTCTTTTTTTTATATTTATATATTTTTAAACGAATAATCATCCAGAAACATTCAGAAATAAGGAGTCCTTTCATTAGTTTATGGTAAGAAATTTTTTAAATCATTATTTAATAAAAATGGATATAAATTAATATTTTATTACAAACTAAATCAATATTGTTTTTTATTATTCATTATAAAATTAATGATTTTATAATAAAATCGCACATTATTCGTTTTCTTGCGGATAAAACTAGATTAGTTTTGTAAATTACAAATCGAAAATCGTAATTTAAAGAAAGATTTTATCACTGAGAAAAAAAGGGGGTAATTGAGTTTATACACGAAAGAGCCCGTGTAACGCCTGGCTAAACCGAGGGAAAAGAAACCTGTCTGCAAAGGAAAAAGTAATTGAAGACATTTCGGAAAAGATAATTTTAATGACTTAAGTATTCTCGCATTCATCCTCACCCAGAAATGCCAGCATCGAGAGGGAAAAAGGTAATTTCCATTGGGATAAAGCTATACTCTTGGAAAATGCCCGTGCAACGCCGGACTAAATGGAGGGGAAACAAACCCATCCGACGGGAAAAAGGCGTGGACGAAATTTCGAAAAAGGGAATTTCAGTGACAAAATATAGAAATCACACACAAAACAGGAAGTAATGACATTGAGAGGGGAAGAGGAAATTTCCACTGGCAAAAATATTATGCACTCGGAAAAAGCCCGTGCAACACGACATGCAGTAAGTTATGTAACTAAAGTTTGATTCATACTGTTACGATGAAAAAGTATATATATAGGTGAAAGTTTAAATCAGTAATATATTATCTTATTTTTTAAATAAAAATTCCATTAGAATATTTTTAAAAAGTAAAGATTAAAAATTACTTATTAAAATCCGCACTGAAAATGATATACAGAATAAATAAAATATTCTAATGTAAAAGACAGAAAAACTATGGATATTTGCAATTATATGAATACACAGCTGCAGTAATATTGCATATAATTTGTTTTAAATAAATGTATTGCCACTTATCTTCTAAGTGCCTTCGTAGCAAATGTAGCCTGTAAGCTAAAATAGTTAAATATTGAAAGAAAATTAAATATTTATTTCAGATTATTTCTAGGGTAAAATGTTATTCTTTTTTTCAAATAGAAAGAGTACTGTAAATATTAAGCTAGGGAACTGTGCAATAAGTATAAAAAAATGCTATATTTTGTGATGAATTAAATACGTAATACATTTTCAACATATTGTCTACAACATTACCACGGTAGGGAAAGGTCGACTCAGCTTTTCATCCCCTTAGTGGCTGATAAATGAGTATCAAAATTGCGCTTGGGAACTAAACACTTGCGGGGGGAGGGGGTTCACGTCAGACTGACCATCTGACTAGAACATCTGCTCTTGCACCTCAGCGCCCAAGATCACGATAACTGAGTTGGGCACAATAGGCCTTGGCCCTCATGGGTGGTTGAGCCACTGAGTTTAGTTTTTAGTTTTAATCAAAAACAGTGATTCCCAAAGTGGTCTATATCGACCCTCAGGGTCTATGACGACTCGCAAGGAGTCTACATCGGCTAAAAAATAATTTGGGGGTCAATAAGGTGTAAATAGGTGCTTAAGATTGTGGCTCTCCTTATGGTATCCGACTACGTTCGGAACCGTGATTTTGCAAAAGCACATAAATGGATAGTTTCATGATATTCAATGTCACTTAGATTAGAATACATGTAAAAAAATGTTTTAAGGACATTTTGACAAAAAAAAATAATTTAAAAACAATATTTTGGCCAAAAATTAACTTAGAATAAGCTTTTTTCAAAATGTTCTCCTTTTATAAAAGATGCTTCTGTAATAATATAAAGTAAAGACTTCTCCAGAGAGTCTGAACTAGAATTTTTGAAATATATAACTTAGAAGTGGGTTTATTCATATTTTACGACAACAGAGGAGAGCAATTTTAAGAAGAAAAAAAAAAACGCCAATAATTATTTCAATTGGTGGTAACTCTGAAAATAACGTGAATTTTTCAAAAATTCTAGTTGAGCCTCTGTAGAGTGGCCTGAGCTATATGTAGGCAAAATATTATTATAATAGAAACATTTTTCACAAAAGGAAAACATTTTGAAAACAGATTATTCTAAGTTAATTTTTTGCCAAAATATTGTATTTAAATACTTTTTTTTGTCAAAATGTCCTTAAAACAATTTTATCCATGTATTCTAACCTGAGTGACACTAAATATCATGAAAATTATCCATTTAAGCGCTTTTTTAAAATTACAGTACCTTAATCAGATACCTTAAATCAGATCGTGACTTTAATTTTAAAAGAAAATTTAATCAAATGGTTAAATGTGTTTTACATATTTAACAGATTTATTTACTAAGTTTAATGAGGTAAATTTGCAGTTACAAGGTGACGGTATAAATTTTATTAAAACAGCAGTAGGATCATCATTTCAGCAGTTTTTGCCAGAATTAAGCTAAAGGGATGTAATATTCCCCAGTTTCTCAATTGATTACAGACGATATGCCATTAAAATGACGTTTTAACCTACGTTCAACATTTAAATGCCCTTTATTCAGATTTTGAAACTAGGTTTGGGAATGCTTTGACTATGGTAATAGCACTGTAGGCAATGAATTGATATGGTCACACTGGGAAAAAATGTCATATGACAAGAGGAACTAATCAGAATAGGCAATAAAGGAGATCTTTAAAAGAACTTGGCTTTAAAAAGACACCCCTGTTATTTACCTTTTTTTACAGTTAGAAATTTAAATCTTTTAAAGTAAATAGCTCTATATCAGCTGTCAAAAAGGCATTTAAGGTGATAAATTTTCCAAAATTCAATATTAGGTAAGTAGGGGCTCTACCCAAAACCGTGAAACCTGTCAAGGGTTTCAAAAAGTTTGGAAAACTCTGGTAAACACATTAAAAAATTAAGCACTAAGAATCAGCTGAATAAGACGAAAATCAGTATATGTAATTAAAGTTCATGTATTGAAAACGGACTGCCAACAGTATCACAGGAATTAAGTGATTTATTCAGGATTTAAGCAGTTTTGCAAGATTTATAAATAATAATTCATAAATAATAATGTTCTTCACAACTTAAAATAACCTTAAATACGTTACAATAGTAAGAAATCATTTATAATTAACCAAGGAATTATTGCAGCATTATTCGATTTAATAGGGCAAACTATCACTCATTTGTTATTGAAAACATACCTCAGGACAGTAAATATAAATAAAAATAATTTATAACGATTTCAAATAATGCACAAATATAAAACATAATCACATATATTTCAGATTAAGCAGAATTTTAAAATTTTACCGTGATTTGCAATCAAAGCACATGTACTGTGGTGGCTTAAAATACTATTGTATTTCAGAACAAACATGTTTAACAATTTTTTTTAAGATATCCGAACACCTTCGGAGTGCTTTTTTAAAAAATAGCATACTAAAACATTGTAAATGCTTTTTTAGTAATCCATACCAATGAATACTAATATTTAGCTGCACACGCAGCAATAATTTTAGAAAATTATCCAAATTTTACAAAAATCACAAATGTATGTAAAAATTTTGCAATATTTTTGAAAAATTACAAAGCAATTAGAGAAAAAAGTATTGAATTTATATCAGTAAAAGTATTACTAAAGCAAATTAGATGCATTTATCTAGAAAATGTACTAAAATTTTAATGTTTTATTAAAATTTGAACATTTTAAAGCTGATCGAGTAAATATTATAAGAAATGTGTCATTCCTTATGAGACCATTATTTAAAAAACAGGCCATAACTCAAAAAATATTCTTACAATAAGAAATATTTTATTGCATTTTCTAGAAAATAATATATATATCAGGTTAAAAAAGTTTTATAGAAATATATTCATAATATTTTGAGTTATCTGACTTGCCATGATAGATTTTGAATAATTTAAAAATGCCCACTTCTGGTAGATTAAGGACCCACTCCTTTTCCTTTTTTAAAGGAAAAATAATTGTATAGTGTTAACTGCAACATTTCAATTAAAAAATGCATTTCTGGTAATAATTCTACATTTTTAATCGATATATATACTTATTCTTCATTTTTATGACAATAATAAAAAACAAAATCGTGTTAATTTAAAAAATTCTTTCTGTTATAATAAGGAAGAATTGTACCTTAAACAAGTGAGAAGAAAACTTGAAGAGAAAAGTGAGAAATAAATCTTGAAATTAATATCTTTTCGCATATTTAATTCTAAGCTGCACATGAATTTTGAGCTATAATTACGTACTAAATGAAACCGTAGGAAGCGAACCTATATCACTAGAAGCATATTATTAAATAAGTAATTGAATAAATCTTATTGAATCCGCTTAGAAAAAGATGTTATTCAAAGTTTTAAAGTAATTCCTTTTTAACGCATCATTAATTTTTCAACGTTATATGCGCCATTTAACCTTTTCGTCAGCTTAAAATAAACACAATTATCATTTTAAGTGGGTCATTTTCTTTGATTATCGCAATCATGGCGTAAATATTTTACTTTTCAGAGGGATTATTTTTTTTATACATTTATGTTTATGCATAATTATCCTTGTTATTCTTTAAGAAAGAAGTAATTAGTGTTCTATATCAATTTAAATAATGCAGAATTTTATAACGAAAATAAGTTTTTTAAGCTTTTTAATTTGTGAATAAAGTGTAAATCAATAATTGAATGTTTATAGAATTCGTCTTTTTCCTTTTAAATTATTTTTACTAATTACAAATAAGAGTATAAAAATAATGGTTAATATTGTTACGAATTTGTGTTGGTAATTTAAATCTGCATTTGTTATATTACTTTCTGTTGTATTTATTTTATGATAAAAATTGTAATATTCGCAAGCAGTGCCATCCCTTACATTATAATGGCGAGTCTTTGGAAACTTGGCGAAATATTGGCGATACAACCAAGTTGATATCATTTTTGGCTGCCAACTTGATGACCATATGGATACTTCTGGAAATTTCTGGAGAAATTTATAACGTCGCGATCTATGACGTAAGCGGATTTTTCGAGAAAGCTCTCGAAGGTAGCCGCGTAGGCTATAAATAGAAGTCGTTCGCTGATATTGAGTCAACATTACTTCGGCTGTTGAAGAGGACGATAGGTTGCTTGCGGATAATCTTTAACATTACGTAATTGTATTTTAAACACTGATAGTTGTGTTTGAGCACTGAAGAAGGCGAGAAAATCTTCTGGGATTTATTAAGCGAATTTTATTGCTGCCTCCTGTATTTTAAGGGTTGCTTTTCGACAATAAATTTTCATCGCTCCTAAAGAACTGTTTTGCTCTTCAGGACTAATAGCATAAAATCCACGAGCCCCAATCTACGTAAGAATATTAAAATATTAACGTTGTTATTAATATTAACGTTAACTGATTTTAATTCATAAATATCTGAATTAAAAACTGTGTGCTGTAGCCTATTTGTCTTAATCACGGAATCAAGGCCAGCGTGGTCAAATTGCGCGTTTATGCCACAAGACCACTGAAGGCCCTGCGCATAGAAAGACTGATGCACATTAAAACTGACATGGTACAAAGCCCTCACGTTGTGTGGTGCGGTGAGTAGGAGGACGGCTCGGGTTTCATTCTCGTCGTTTGACCACGGTTCATAATTACGTGATCAGTTGCGTGTTGCCTTATGCTTGACTTTTAATAAGCTTTCACTGAATTATAAAATACAAAGGAATAGTAAGTTTTACCTAATGACTCAGTTACTACAGTAAGATGAGTTCACTGTTTATTATAGCCAACTGGTGAAGTTAAAAAAGGTATATTTGAGCATTTTAAAATTTTCTAAAAACTAGTCTTAGTTAAAAAGAAGAAAAAGTTTTGTAAGGTTAATTATATTATTAACTTTTAAATGAAAATTATAATTTTTGACAAATGTAATTCAAAAAATAGTTGTATGAGATTTATATTACAATATTAGCAATTTTTTTATATGTGGCTTTGTTCTATTCTATAGAATCCTCGTGGATTGAAGTCTGTTCATGTAAATATACAACAAATAAATAAACTGAAAAGAACTGATGGTATTTTATAGTTTACTGTATTCTTGAATACAATCAAAAGAAAAGATTAATGTTTTCAATTTCACTAATTCATAAAGAAAAATAATTATTAATCATTATTGTACTTGCAATTTCATGCGGCTATTTGCTCTAATACAACATAATTATTTTATTTTGTATAAAGTTTTAAATTACTGTATTATTTTCAGTTAAGGTCAACTTCTTGTTTGTATATCAAGCTGAGAGAGCTTGTGAATTTTTTTATTTAAATGAAAATAAATAATTTAGTTCTTGCGCAAGTCTACATTCTTAAGAAATCTTGAACTGCAAAAGATTTGCGAATTTGTATCATAATTCTAACTACACCAACGTATTGGGAATCTTTAAGAAATAACTTAGAAGTATATAGTTAACATTAACGATTTCTTTTCTTCTCCCTTACATTAAGCTTTTTGAAGCCATAAAATACTTCTTTTAAATAATACAGTATTTTAAGGACATTTATATGGTGTAAAATTAACTCACACAAAAGAAAGAAAAATAAATAAAAATAGTCTAAAAAATTACAAATTACAACAAAATTCTCAACATTCTACAAGTATTTATATTTTAATAAAAACTTTTCCTTTATGGATATATAAAGTCAATGCCATAAACATGTAAAATGTCATAAGTAAATAAAAAAGATAAGTAAATGTCAGAAATTAAATCCAAAAAGATCGCAAGAGTAAAAAAGTCAAAAATTATTTACATCTTGGAACTTCGAACTTGATAGAACAAAGTGCTGAGACAACATGACATTGATAAAAATAGCATACATATATTATAATGAAAAAAAGATTCCACTAGAAAAAAATTCATATAATTTATAATTGAAACAGTTTGCATTAAAAGGAGAAATAATTAAGCAATGTAATATTTTGGTACATTTTAAAAGTTAGGAGAAAAATTTCAGTTTCACTTGATTCATAAAGCTCGTATGTTTGGATATAGAGTGTTTGGAAAAGAGTGTTGTAAATTAATATTGCCAGAATATGTGTAAGAAAAAGGACATTATATGATTAAAACATGTTATATGGCTCTGACAGCCGTGGAAGATTTTCAGCGATGAAATTTTTCGGTTTACAAGAATTCATTGTCATTTACATAAATTGAAATTAAAATAGAAACAAAAAAATTTACACTAATAGTTTAGCTTAAATTATTTTTATGTATAATTTTTGTCACTTATAATAAAATATTAGTTAAAATAATTTGCTTAGATAACCCTTATCGAGCTCTATGTGCTAAATAAATCATACTGTTGATACTTAAAGTATTCTTTTTATAATATTTCAGTAATATTATTTTTAAAAACAATTTCCTAAAATAATTTTTGATTGGTAGATAGATGTTCACATACATTCTTTCCAACAAATTGTACTTATTAATACTTATTTAAGCATGGGCATCTTGTTTACTAATAATATGGAGTTATTTCATTTCATAACATGAAAATGTAACAGATACAAAGTCTTTAGAGAAAAAGAACAATCTGAAATCTTCACCAATTATTTAAAATCAATATTTTAATACGAAAACATCGCTGAATTACTAACAATAAGTAAATGATAAAGTAAAAGACAGAAATCAGATATATAAATGTTAATGTTTCATAGAAAAAAATAGGGGGCCATGTCTCAAATTTAAATTGTAGCATCGTTTGAAATATTTGAAAGATCATGTTATTTTAGGTAGCTTAAAGTTATTTGAATTGAAATTTGAGTAAAATAACTTACATATCTTTTCTAGTATATAGATGGTTTTAATTTTGTAGATGATACTGCTGGTGTAACTTGCAGTAGTGTAATCATATAATAAATTTTTTTAAATGGTTATGAAATTTAAACAAGCAATATAAAAAAAATTAAGTGAATTCATACTTAGGTTTACAAAGAAAATTTTTATTTTCATTGCCTTTTATTAAATAATTACAATTAATATAAATATGTATATACATATGACACAGAATCACAACATTGAGTGTCAAAATAGAAAGTGATTTTCCTTTCTATATATGGTGTTGGACTATTATTATTATTTTTTACTATTTTTATTCATTAATTAAATTTAATTATTCCAATAAAATAGAACAGTAAAAAGAAGTCACATTCTCAGAAGTTAGGCCATCCCGGGTGGGATTCAAACTCACGACCTTTAAATTAGAAGTCCAACTCCCTATCCATTGCGCTATAGGGACAGAACGCGCAACTTTCTTTTTTATATATGGTATTGAACTATTATTTTTGTTTGTTACTATTTATTCATTAATTAAATAGAATTAATGAATTAATATTTGAAAAAATGTATTAGCATCAAGTGTCGTTCACTACATGTTTAAAAAAATATTTTTAACTTGAGGGGATGAATATTAAGTATTTTATTAACGATTGAAAAATTTGAACAAGATATATATATATAAAGGGAGAGTGTGAACTAATAGTAGGAATCGAAAAAAAAAAGGTTCAAGGTAAATTGACTCTTTTATATAAGGCATCATTCTATTAACCATTTTGTGACTATTAGCTCTTACTACTTAGAACTAAACAGCCTTTAACTACTTCTTTACGATTCCTATTTAGCTTTTATTGACATAAAATACGATCTTCACAGCGCATCTACAAAACACAGCACGCAAACTTACGGAACAAAACACGTTTTGCTTCGAATACCAACTGCGTGACCATTAAAACCTACACGCCTGGACGCATCCCGACCTTCAAGGTAATGCCTAAATATTAACGCATTCTCTCCCCTCATTTTTTGTGCCTCCGAAAGGAAATTAAACGAGTGGTACAAAAAAAAAAAAAGTCCAAAAGGACAATGAAAAAAAAAAACTTCTCTGTCAGGCAGTCGTTTTAGTAGGGCCAGGTAACCAAGACGACGAAATCTGTTTCCTATATCATCGACGATCAATTCTTGTTCCAGCGCTGTGTTTTAGTTGGTCCACCCCGGTCTGTGTGACAACAGTTGTCGTGGACGCCTTGAGACAGGGTGCTGCTCGATTCTTTACCTATCGTGTGCCATCTGAAGACGTTGTCAAATCTACAGGTGCATGACCTCGTCTTAAGACATCGCACGCTTTCGTGATTTGAGGAAATATTCACTTCCTTAACTCGATTGGAGTTCTTGAGTGTGGTTGGTTAAAAAGGAACATGCTGAGTAGTGGGTGCTTTTGGAATAGTTCAATCTTCGCAACACAGTAACTGAGTCATTAGGAATGATGAAAGTAGTGTACTGAAGTAAGGTGTTTGTTGGATACGTAATCAGATTTTGATTATCATTTTGGATACTTTCGCTTTTACCGGGCTGTCAAAGATGAATGGTATGATTAGATGCGAATGAAAACTGCATTATTTTGCTTACGTTACTTGGCTTTTTTAAAATCGTATTGTGATAAAAATATTTATTTTTTTATTCGATGAATAGGATTATCAGGTATCGATTATGTTGAATATCTTGTCAATTTATTATTTTTATTAAACATAGTTAAAGCAAAGATTTTGATATGATATCTAGCATCCAAATTACGGGTTAATAGTGATCAAAATTATTTTTTTTAATGGTAAAATGTTCTGTTAGAGTTCATTATATGAGTATTAAATGTATGTACTCGTTTTCACAATGAAATAAATTTGATTTTTAACACTTTAAACTTGTCAGTCACCGCAATGTAACTAATGTAAAATATTACACAAAAATCAGCTAATTTAATTTTGTTGCACAAAAGTCGTTTATGTTCAAGAAAAAGTGTTTATAAATACATAGGTTAAGTTCAAGTTTTCTCTAATTATTTATTTAGAAGCTTCAATAGTTCTTTTTCTCATCAATTTTAATTTTAAGTGAATAATATTTCCCTTTAAAAATGTAATTTTTTCTTGAAAAAATAACGATTATAAAGATTTTTTTTAATGTAAAGGATGATTTTCTATTTTTTTTTATATCGATCAAAAATAATACTTTGCTTTTTATCTCACTTTAAAAGTTGTCCTTTATCTTAATTAAATAAACTTGAATTAAGGGCTATAGTTTGTTTACTAGTATCTTCGACATGTATCTACGTAAAATGACAGAAATAATTCAATTAATTTTTTTTTCAGATTTTGTCACGCTAAGAAAAGCATAATGCATAGCGCCAAATTGTCTAGAAGCCGATCGCGGAGCAGACGTATGAGCTCCCTTTCGAAAGAAGACGAAGAATTCACCGAATCTTCTCTGTCTTCTCTCAGCCGGCCTAGTACCCAAGACAGCAAACGTTCTTCTTACAGCAGATTATCTACAGACAGTGGAGCAGGATCTCTGGATGACTTCAACAATCGTCGAAATTCATCTCCAGATTTCTGGAAAAATAGCATTGGTAGAAGGCACACTGCTCCAACAAGAAAGCTCTTATCTTCCGAGGTAGATGACGAGGAACTCTTACGTCCAAATACAGTTCACGTATGGAGTAGTTGCTCTCCAAGATGTTCTCTATCTCGATATGCCCCCCTTCCAGCTATTGGGACCCAACAGGAAAAATTACAAACTCACAAATACGAGCGTCCAGTTCCTGTACGACGACAATGCTTTATGGGACCTTTAGATATTGATACTGAAGACACAGTGTCAAATGATGTTAATGAAAATGACATAAACTATCACCAGGATAACGACGAGACTTCTCATCCTCCATTGTTCTCATTGACATTGAATAGTGATAGTGATTCAGATTTTGAAGAAGAACCTGAAAATGTTCAACAGAGTGTGTCTGAAAGTGAAGAATGTCCAGAAAAGCCACGCCGAACATTAATTCGATCAGCGACATTTACCATCGAAAAGGAACGTCCGGACATTCGCGGACCGTTCCTTTCTGTTGCTATCCGGTTGCCTGATGGTACACGTGTGGCTGATAAATTTGACTGCAAAGAAACGTTAGGAAATGTGTGTGAATTTGCAATAGACAAAATGGAAGGTCGTAGACCACAAAAATATTCAGTGGCTACAACAGATGTTCCCAAAAGGACTTTTAGAGATATGACTTTGTCACTTAAAGAAGCTGGAATAGATGATAAAACTCTTTTGCATTTGCAGTTATCAGATGATTATGATTCAGAATAGAGAGAAATTTGTGAAAAACCTTTGCAAGTATATTTGGTATTATTTATTTTCAATTTTCATTTGAATAATTTCCTTAACAGAAACAATTTGTTGAACTTTTTCATTGAAGTACAACACATTTCATATAGCAAAAATTAGGTTTTAAAACTTCAAATGTTACAGTTTAAAAATCGAATTCTAATTCGTTTTTGGAAAACATGTTTTCCTTGTAACACATTTAGTATTATGAGTTACATTATGCAATAAGAATGGATTTCTTTCAATGTTATAACTGTAGTACAAAATAAAACTGTTATTAAATATATTTCTCTATAAAATTATTTTAAAGTTTTAAAATTAATTTTTATAAGTGATCAATGTAATATTTTATGCAGAATTTTATTTTTATCATAATGTATAGAAAATAACTTTCAATAATATAGAGGTATTTTTGAAATATATATTTTTAAAGAACTTAACACGTGTTATATCTATGTTTGTAACATACTCAAAACTAACAAGCTAAATATGAAAAATAAAAAAAAAATAAATAAAAAATTGAGTGATATTATCAAGTTTGTGGATGATATCCCAAACAGTTACTGATTATTTGTATTGAAGAATAATAGTTATTAACGATATATTATTGTATGTATTGAAAAATGTACTGCTCTTGTGTATAATTCTAAATGCAAGTAAATGGTTACTTGCTTTTAAGAATGCAGTCGCAAATGGAATACTCAACCAATAGAATTAAGATATAAAGATAATTCTGAATGTATTTTCAGTATCCAGATATTAGAAATCAAACTTGAATGTATTAATACTTGTTTTTAAAAAATAATAGTTTTCATTACTATATAAAACACATAACTGCAAAGAATTTTTATTAATGTTTTTATGAAGGTCAGTCTTCATGGAAAAATAGTTTATCTTGGTCATTTTAAATTACTTGGTTGACATATTTTTTAATGTTTTTTAATACTGAAATATTTTTTAAAGTTAAGCAATTTAATGTATTTCCATACCAAAATATTCTGTATAGTTTCTTTTATACTTTAATTGAAAAATATATATAAATAGTGGAAACTTTTATATTTTCACATATGTATCTAATTTTTGCTCTGATGAATGGTTAAACAATTTATTTACTCATTGAAATAATTCTTACCTCACTTGGTTGATGGAAGCTATCTCTAATAAAGTTTTGGTTGTTTTCTTTTAAAATATGATTTTGAAGTTTCATTAATATATGTAATAGAAGTGAAATCATTTTTTATAAAAATAATTTTTTCATATCGATGTTAATAAATTTCCATAAATTGAAATTAATAAGAAATTTTCTAAGTTAACCCAAAATATAATTCAAGATTACATTATTTTCATTTTAAAATGGATGTAAAATTATAGGAGACTAATAACTTTTAGTTATATTGACCAGAAAAGAGTATTGGAAGGAAAATATTTAAGCACATATTGTGGAAATGTTTTAGTAAAATTTTAATACCTGAAACATTGGCTGTAAAAAATTGTATTATAGCACTAAACATGTAAAGTAGCCTCCTTTTTCATGATGTCATTCAAATAGCTATATGATTACTGTAAAAAGTAGGTTTATACAAGACATACATTGAAAAAGGCTTTTTGTAAATAAATATCATTTCATAAATGTATCATCTTAAAAGGAAAGCGTTATAGCTTTCGGTGTAGATTGACTATAGTGTGATTGTAAAGCTTTCTAGAAAGAAAAAAATAATTTTATTAAAATGTGTTTTTATTATTGAATTCTTGTCCTTTTTATTAGTTATAAGTAGTATTTTTTTAATATAGTCAAAAATATTGACAATTTTTAATTATTTTTTTTATTCTGTGTGCAAAACTAAATTAAAAAAAAACATAATCAAAGGTAAAACTTAATACCAAGCAGAGAAAGCAGGCAACAATAGACTATTACATTTATAAAGAGGCATATTATTATTTTCTTATAAAAGAAACAGAGAAGAAAGAAAGGTTTTTTAAATGGGAAAAAGCAATTTATTTTTTTAAAGTATACAAATCACATATTAAAAGTAATAAATCTTACCAGCCTAATGATTTTAAAGTACTTATTCCTTCAAAACTTTTAACTCCCAAATTTATGTTATAAACGTTTAAAGATGAAAGTGAATATTTTCTAAGAAAATATAACACTGAATGCAATTATTCAAAAAAAGAGTTGTGTGTCTATTTAACAATTCCTTCGTATATTTATTGAAAGTTTATAATTTAGTTTAATAGACATATGTAAAAAGATGATTATATTATAACCATAATTCTACTTCACATTTAATTTTTATTTCCCCACCTTATATAATCGCGTATAGAATTTAACATCTAGTACTTCTCAAAAAAAACATTCAAGCTACAAATTCTAAACCCATTTCATTTTCTTTTGTTGTCATTGAAAGAATCCCATTCATTATTCTCCATTCAAAGCTTAAGTTGAAACGTGATGTATTAACAGTAATTGGGGGTGGGAAATAAATATATAATTCAACATCAAATCAAAAGCAGTTGGCGTCATTGTTTTGCATTACAGATTAGTTGCTTAGAGCTGTCTTCAGAAATGAATAAGAAACTGTTTACGAGAAAGTCTCCCCGCTCATTTCAGGACGTTATAGATACAGATATACACACAGACAGGAAGAGGGAGAAGTCATGTATACAACAAAATTTAAAAACAGGTATCATAAGAATATTAAGTAGGTTATATTTTCAAACTTCATTAGTTGTGTCAAAACATTTATCTCAGTAAAATAGAAATAAACCAAGACAATGGCGATATTAAATGTCATTCAAAATATTAGGATTCCATAAAAATTAATTATATTTCAAAATTATGGATATATGTCAGGCTATTTTCTTATTAACTTTATTAAAAGGGAAGAATTTATGCACTTTAATTTTAGTGAAAAAATCAAGTTCAAAGATTCTATTACATACAAGTGAAACTTACAAAAGCGTGTTAAAAAAAATGAAATATTATTCTGGGTTACTTAAGCTGAGAGATTGATTTATATTGTTAACTTCGCACTCTGCGAAGAAGCAAGAGGACTTATATGGATAGACCCAGTATAAGTGAGTACCGATTAAATGATGCACATGAAGTCTGAATGATACTTCACTCACCAAACTTCCCCACCACCCCAACATAAGAATTAACAACCTCTACAGATTTAATGTTCATCTTAGCCCTTCTACATGCCGGGTCTTTAGTGGCTCCAGACTGGAGCCCATGTTTTAAAAGAAACAAAGCTGGTCACATGTTCGTGGCTACTGTGGTTATGATTAGCAGAACCATCATTCATTTCATCATATGATACAATTTTTCAGCTCACAAACTCAAACTTTAATAAGAAAATTTATCCCCTATTTATAAATTTATTTACTGCTATACCTACAATTAAAACATAATTTTTTATTTTATCATTTGAAGACATTGATTATAACCTACTTTCAAACAAGTAATACAAAAAAAAGGGTCAATTCTTACTTAGGTGAACAAAGAAAAATTTTATTTTAGTTACTTTTTATTAAGGTATCCGACTACTCTTTCGGAAACGTGATTTTAAAAAAGCGCATAAATGGATAATTTTCATGATATTTAGTGTCAGTTAGATTAGAATACATGCATAAAATTGTTTTAAGGACATTATGACAAAAAATATATATTTAAATACAATATTTTGGCAAAAAATTAACTTAGAATAATCTTTTTTCAAAATGTTCTCCTTTTGTGAAAAATGCTTCTATTATATAATACTATTTTGTGCTTACATAAAGTAAAGATTTCTCCAGAGAGTCTAAACTAGGAATTTTGAAAAATTCACGTTATTTTCAGAGTTACCACCAATTGAAATAATTATTGGCGTTTTATTCTTAAAATATCTTCCCTCTGTTGTAGCAAAAAATGGATAAATCCACTTCTAATTTATATATTTCAAAAATTCTAGTTTAGCCTTTGTACAGAGGTCTGAGATATTTACAGGCAAAATATTATTATAATAGAAGCATTTTTCATAAAGGAGAATGTTTTGAAAATGGGTCATTCTATGTTCATTTTTTTTGTCAAAATATTATACTTAAATAATTTTTTATTGTAATAATATTCTTAAAACAATTTCATACATGTATTCTAATCCAAGTGACACTAAATATCATAAATATTATCCATTGATAAGCTTTTGCAAAACCATGGTTCCGAACGTAGTCGGATACCTTAATAGTTACAATTAATATAAATATGTATATATACATATGGCAGAATCACAATATTAAGTGACAAAGTAGAAAGCGATTTTCCATTATACTTTCTATGTACGGAGTTGTACTATTTTGTTTGTTTGTTTGTGTGTTACTGTTTATTTATTTATTAAATTTAATTATTCTAATAAAATAGTATAGCAAAACACACAGAAACCTCTCTTTCTCAGAAATTAGGCCATTCCAGGTGAAATTCGAACCCACGACCTTTGGACTAGAAGTCCAACGCCTTATACATTATGCTACAGGGACTCAACGAGCAATTTTCCTTTTTATATATGGTGTTGTAAATACTATTTTTGTTTATTAAAGTTTATTCATTAGTTAAATAGAATTAATGAATTCATACTTGAAAAACTGCATTAGCATCAAAGTCAAGAGTCATCCGCTACAAGTTTAAAAAATTGTATTTGAATTTGAATGAACGAATAGAAAGTATTTTATTAACGATTGAAAATTTGAACAAGATATATATATATATATATATATATATATATATATATATATATATATATATATATATATATATATATATATATATATATATATATATATATATATAATGTTAACTCATAATACCAGAATTGAAAAGAAGAACCGCGCGCGCGATATTGTGTGATAAACATCAACTAATGTCCTTACCATATTTATTCAAGTAATTTATGCATACTGATTCTAATTGCTTTATGTCCTTGCTTTTATTTTATTAAAAAGAATTGCTGTTAAATAGTCAACTCAAGGAGTATCTGGCGACATATTTGCATGAAAGAATAATAATAATGGAAACAATAAACTTTTGGGTTCTCACGAAGACTTTTAGCGTAAAAGAAATAATGAGAAGAAAGCATCTAAATATTTAAACAAACGTGAAGTAGAACTGGGACATGGTTAATTAATTATTTATATGAGAAATATCTAGTTCATGTATTTTTAGTAGTTATCTAAATCAGTATTGCTTCAATATAAATACTTATTACTGAATGTAATATTATATGAAAAATATAAATTAGCATTTGTATCAGAGATTGGTGCATGGTAAAAAGGTATGATGATATTTCCAAATCGTGAATATAAAATCAGAATTGTAATTATAATGTTTTTAGGAGTAGACAAAGTAAAAGTCTCTAACTAGAATATAAATGAATGATTAATGTGTACTTATTTATGCATAATGTTAAGTTCTAGATTGCTGCTATTGTGTTATAGCATGCTATCATATTATTAATACATGTAAATATATTTTATAAAAAATTTTTCAATATTTTAAAATTTTAACAATTTTGAGTGTTTACTTAACATAATATATGTGATAACACACTCTCTCTTTTTCTCTCTTATTTAGAGATTTAATTTCTACTCTAAGCATATATGATCAGTAAAAATATTTTTAATTATAATTTATGTATGTCTTAATTTTTTTTATATATTTTTATTAGGATTTTATGTTTAAAATTTTATTTTACTTAAATTGCTAAGTAGCACATATTCAAGGTTTCTGCTTTATACATAATTATATGAAAATGATGTATATGATAATATAAATTTGAAAGCAACAACTCTAAATTTCAGTATTATTTGTATTTTAGGGTTTTCACATATATTTAGTCAGCAATTTTTTTTAAGAATAAATTTAACAATTAAGAACGTAAGATAGCGTTTGGTTATCAAGAAAAATCATACAACAACAATGTATTGAATGCAATAATAATATATTTCGAAGCTAAAGCTACAATGCGACTTAAATATTATAAACTGCACATATTTTCAATATATGTATTATATTTTGTATATGACAAGCCCATAGAAATCATTAGTAATTACTAAACTTGCTTTTAATTTAGTATTAATAAATCAATTATTAAATATGGCTGTACTTACACAGTTATAAGTATCATATATCAGTGTGAATATGTATTTTACTTTTTATCATGTCAGAATGTATTTTGCTTTGCTTCCTTTCGGTAAATTAATAACTATTAAACATCTTTTAATTAGACTTTTCGATATGCCTATGTTAAATATAACATAGAAAATTGATGTTTTTGAGGAGACAAAATATATATTAGTAAATTTCTGCAACTGTCAAACAAAAATTTTAAGAAATGTTATATAAAATTATATTTTATCAATTTTGTTATGCATAAACCTTATTAAATTGAGAATATTAGTATAAATTTGATGCGTCGTAAGCTGTTTCAAAAACAGATATTCCCCACTAAGTTTGACAAACAGTCATTAGAAGTATGTCTTTTTTATTAGTCATTGTAAAAATATGTAGCTTAACCACATAATGGATTTTTAAAATTTGATGTAAAATATACACCGAATTTTGGCGCCTTTTAATCCTAAATAATTCCAGTATAAGATCCAGAGTATTTCGAGTAGGGGAATGCATTTATTTTTCAATGTTTTTTTTTAAATTATCGACATTGGTTAAGAATTTTCTGAACGATGTTTGATTTAAATTACTTTAACACCGGCTATCATAAAACTAATGAGCCATAATCAAATTTCGAATAAAATTTTTAAATATTATTCGGAAAATATGTAGCAATGAAATCCTCATGTATCTCAATCCTCAATATTCTGCCATTTCATATATTAAGAATTATTTATGGAAAATTTCCTGAGAAATTTCATTAATATTTTAAATAGCAAGGAAAATCGAAATAAATAATTGTGAAGACTTGTTTTTAGTATAAATATAAATACAAATATAAATACTTGTGTATTAAATTTTCGTACGAATAAGTGGGCTAGAATTAATTTGTTGATACTTTCTTCCCCAAACTTCCAAACTACACCAAGGAATGACCAATCTCATTTAATGACTAACTCTTCCCTTATTATTCCTACAGTAGAATTAGGCTTTGAACCCGAGACTTGGCTTTAGAACCGCCTATCATGAAATCATGACCAAAAGCCACACATCTGCAATGACCTCATTATATCGAAGCAGATGAATAAAATAATGTAATCAATTTCTTTGCAGAGAATGCTGTTGTATAATGAAAAGAAAGAGATAAATTTAACCTGTATTAACATTCGAGCTGAACTCTATCAGTTTAAATCTTGTTGACAATGAATGATTAACATCTGACACAAGAAACCTCTATAATCAAATACGAATCACCTCTCGTATCTATATGATGACTAAGCTAATTTGGGCCACGAATAGGCACAATCCTGTATATTTACTTCAGCAATTAAGCAGTAATTTACAAATCAGATCACTGAACTTACACTTCATCAATCAAGCTGTTATTCTACTAATTAGAAATTAACCTGTTACTTTCCTTACTAAGTGATTAAATCGTACTTTAGTAAACAGAGCATTAACCTTTAACTATGCCAGCGAATAGTTACTTTACTAAATGAGCTCTAAATTGCTTTTTAATAATCACGTTTTTAACTCTAGCATTACTAATAAAATAATCCACAACAAAACTGATCAAGATAGCACAATTACTATATATACCACGAAGAGTGACTGATCAATACCTAAAGGAAAGAAGGGTATGCATGAGGAAGTTGTTTTACAGCTAACACTGGAGTAAACAAATACAGTATTAGCAAAAAAAATGCCTTTTTTTATTTATAGGCAAAAGATTACTAAGTGAATTTTTTTATTATTGAAATAAGTGAGTGAAAACCGAGTGAAGCCATTCATATAAATATTTTCGTGGTCTATGAAATCTGGAGCCGATTGGTAAGTGGCACTGACATTCGCGGAAAGTGTGACAAGCAATCCAGAGCATGACGGCTGGTCACGCTGGACTCGATTGGTTCTGCTCTCTTTTGCCCACTCAGTGTTAATGACCCATTGAACTGGTAACTTGTGAAGCTTGACCAGGGGAGAGGTTGCAATGGCAAGCTAAAAGGGAGAAGACGTACTGGAAAATTATAAGAAAAATGACTGACCAAGAGTAATTACAAAGAAATGTTATCCATAGTTTTGAGAAGATCGATGAGAGTGATATTCTTTGTTTCATATTCTATAGATAATATTTACCTATTTGTCCATCTATCTTTATATATATATATATGTGTTCAAGATTATAAAAGTATCTCATAAGGAAAGTAATGTACATGTCTTAGAATTCAAAAATTAGAAAAATATAAACATTTTATTCAATACTTTTGAAGTAAAACTTCGTTAAGCTCGCTTGACTTGAGGGGTAAGCTGGTGAATGCGTGACGAGAACGTTACTAAAAGTGTGATTGGGGGAGGTGAATGGAAGTTGAGAGGGAGAGATATAGATTAGTGAGAGAATGAAATTTCAGTCCAGTAGTTCGCTTGTGAGTTTGTTGCGGCGTGCACTGAACAGTGATTTAATGGTTTTATTTCGCAGAACATTCGTTCTTGAACATTTTATAAATTAATATTTTGTACAATACATTAAATATTCTACGTTTAAAGTGAATAAAATTGTAAATTTATTTTAAAGTTCATATTTTGTGAATTAGAACTTCGAACATGGACATTTTGTTACGATATATTTGTGAAATCGATATTGGTCAATCATCAATTGGTGATATATGTGCTGCTCACTGTGTTTTGGACGATGGAACAAACCTCATAATGGCAGTTGCTTACATTTCGCCCAATAACACAGTTAATAATATTATAAATTTTTTTATATAAACGGTCGAGTAGGCTCTGAAGAATTAGGAGAAAACTATCATACGCTTTGCCACTAATTTTAGCAGGAGATTTCAATGTTACTTTCGCGTCCGAAGATGGACAATCCTTGGTAAACTTTCTACAAGATAAGTTAGAACTACAAATGAATAATAACCTACCACAAGACATGGAACAACAATCGATGCAGTTTTCTCTAGATTATCTTTCTAATTTTCATTCCAAAACATATGTATCTTATTTCTCATACCATAGCATATTGTCTCGATTTTACAGTCAACCACAATAATTACCAATGTATCGATAATGAAAATAATGAATAAAATAAAAAATCAATTCAAAATATTAATTTATCATGAAAACCCAAAAAAAACCCTAAAATTTTTTTGGGGTTTTTGGAAAATTAATTTTTTGTAATTTTATTTTTATTTTTTTTCATTTTTTAATAATTATAGAAAAATATATTTAATTATATATTATAATATATATATATACATGCATATAGATGGAGCTAAAAATTTTTACTTCAGTCTTGGGCAAAAAGCACCTCTTTTTAATTAAAAAAATACCAAATTAATTTTAATCGTTATTTCTATGAAGAATTTCTAAATAATGAGGATTTAATTCCCTAGAATATTAACAGTTTATTATTATAAATTTATAATTTTCCCTCGTTAGATATACTTATATACTTACCTGCATACTCAAATTATAGTTAAAATACTTTTCCTCCTAGTTTTATTTTAACCATAGTAATATTTTTTACTCAAATCAAATAAAATAATGCCCCTTTCTAGAAGGAAAATATTTATACATCCCATTTCATTTTTTTAGTTTTATTAATTTCATATTTTTGCTAAGTGCACTTTTAACCCATTTTGTTTTGGGCTTGGGTCCAGAATTTTGGAAATAACTTTTTTTATTGTACCCCAGTTTCCCAAAACGGGGGCTATGAATTTTTAAAGGGAAATTTTAGGTAAGTTACCCAATGGATTTGGAAATTCTCCAATGTTTCAAATAGCCGTGGGGCCCCGCAAGTCCCCCTTGTGGGGTTGGTGGGGGGGGGAAAGGGAGGGGGTTTTGGGGGCCCCCACCCCCGGGGTTTCTCCCCCCTAAAGGGGGTGGAACCAAGCCTCGTATTGTAAAATTGCATGGTGCTCAAAGCTAAGGCTAACGACAGGCGAAAAAATTTTGAAATAGCCGGGGGTGACTGCTTCAGGCAGGTGGCATTTTTTTACAAAAACAACAAAACGGGATTTCGCTCAGTATTTTTTAACAGAAAGGAGAAAGGCTGGCTGGCCAGAAAACATGTTGAATCCCACTTTTGTATAAATTATTTTATACATAAATTTGTTGTCCTCATTCAACAATGTTTATAATACTGAAGCATCCATATATGTATATATATTTAAATTCTGAAATTTTTATAAATTCTAATATTTGTTTTATGTTTCAATTTCTGGTTTTGCATGCTTACAGCTATAGTGTTATAAGGATTCATGTCTCTTGTAGAGAATATTATCTCTCTCTTTTCTTTAACAGTGGCCCTTCAAAATTTTAACGAAGTCGCAAAATTTCCAAAAAAAAGTTCGTTAATAGAGGTTCATCTTTTAAAAACTTTATAAACCACATAAAAAAAATTTTAAGTTCATAAACACTATATATATTAAAAATTTTATTACCCCTTTTTAAAATTAATATATTTTTTTTTATTTATCTTACCCTCAAAAAAAAAAAAAAAGAAAAAAAAAAAAACTGCAAGGAAAAAAAAAAGAAAAAAAAATGTCGAATGTGTCACTGTATTTTTAATATTAAGAAAATAATTTTTCTTTAAAAAAAATAAATTTTAAAATTTTTTAATTTTTAAAACATACAAGTAATTTAAAAAATTTATTTTTATAACTAGAACTGGGGGCACGGAAAACCCAAACCCCCTGAGTGTAAAGGAGATATCGGAAATGTTTCTAGTGAACTGAACAATGGGGGGTTAAAGGGTTTTAATTTTGAATGAAAAAAAGCCAAAAAATTTATTGCTCTCGGTAAGTTAGGGTCTAATAAAACCAATTGAAGGTTTTTTAACCACCATAAAATGTGTTAAAGAGAGAAAACTTGAAATGTTCAGAAATACTTTTAAAAAAAGGGAGAAAAAAAATTTAATCACAAAAGAAAAAGTTCTTTTTTTATAGAAAAAAGCCCTTCGCTATAAAGGTTTTTTTCGAAAAAAAATCGTTTAAAAGTTCAAAGTTCCAGGAAAAAAAATTCGCAAATAGAAAAATTCACAATATAGAGGTTCCCCTTTTTTCGACTGTGTTAACATTTTTTATATTCATATATATATGGGAAAAGAGAGGATAGAGAGAATTTTTTTTAACAAATTTAAAAGTAGTTCCCTTTTTTAAATCAAAATGGGGTGGAATAAACAAAGGGAAAATTTAAAATTAAAAAGGGGAAAATCACAAACCAATTGGAAATTTCCCCAAATTTCCCAAAACACAAAAACCGACCCCTTCTTAAATGGTAAAAACTTCAATCAAAAGTTTTTGTATAAGACTGTTAAAAAAAACAGTTTCCTGTAGCAAAATTGGGAATGTTTCCTGTTATCCGAAAACACCATGAAAGAGGAAATATAAAAAACTATATTTAGTTTAAAACCCGTGTAAAAAATGCGAAAAACTGTAAAAGTTCTGGTATTTATACAAATAATAAAATCACATGCGATGTAAGTAAGGAACGAGATTTAAAATACATAGGAACAGACTTCTTTGGTAAAATTAAGCAGCTCAATTAAAAAAAAATTAAACAAAAACTAAGAATATGAAATTTAAAAATAAAAATAGAAATAAAAAAATAAAGTTTAGGCATAGAATTATTATATTTTACTACTAAATAACAAGCGCAATTGTTACCAAGCCCCTGGACCTCTGTCGTTATCATCACTAGAGATATCTATATTCATCAAGCTCTTCAATAGAGACTTTCGTCCTGTATTATAACTTTAAACTGTGGTTTTTTTCCAAAAATATCTTGGGTTTTTTGGGCTTTTTTATTCGAAAAAGGTATAAAAGACAGTTGAATGGTTTGGTTTTTTAAACTTTACACAATTCTTATACCCAATCAAACATTGTGTTATCAAATAAGGGAACTAACTACTGTACTAACACTACCAACTACTGTATAGTAGTACTACGCTACTTTTAAAGAGTGGGAAAAAAGGTAATTTTTTTCAATAAATTGGTACCAAAGACTGCAATTTGTACTTCACCACTAGTGGTCCTGCGCATTATTATAAGGCACGGTGATTTAGAAATCGTGTTAAATCAAGTAAGTTCTTCAATGAAGGTAAACTTTTTTCTGGTTGTAACTTAAAATTCGTGTAAGAAAACGTGTAAACAAAGAGTTGATGTATTTAAAACGTAGAACTTGTTTTAAAACCTAAACGTCCAATTAAATTATGCTTACATTAAATTAAACAGAAAAAAAAATTTAGAAAAAATTTATTTTTGTATTTCTACGGAATGATTAAACTATCTTTATTAAGATCACAAAAGAATCTAAGGTCTATTAGAAATTTTTATAGATATATGTCCCATAAGCAAAGAGACTTAAATTTGGCATTTTACCTTTTCGAACATGTCTTGGTACATTTAAGTAATATATTTTAATTTATTTATTTCCATCAAGAAAAGTTAAATTCAAAAGAAGCAGTTAATTGAAAATGGTTGATATCCATCTCCTTTTTAATCGGAGAATTTTGATTAAAAAATAACATTTACCTGAAAATATTAATTAATATTAATATAAATATAAATTGGTCACAGAGAAACGTCTCCTACACATATCACATCATTTTTATGCTTCGAAAAATAGGTAATTATATTGTATTTTGTGTTTATAAGTAACTATCTAGATATTTTAGAATTAAATATTTGTTTAAATTTTTGGTTTGGGAAAAATTTTTGATGAATATTGGGGTGTTTTTTTTAATTTTTTTTGATTTCCCTATTTTTAAATTTATGGTTTATTGGAATATTTATTTTTAGATAAAAATATTCTGTTTCTCAAATAAGGTTTCGTCTAAGACAACAAATACTTTTCACTTTTTTATTAATTTTTATTTACTTACTTTTGTAAAAAAATTTCGTAATATTTTTATTTCTGCTCAAGATTTTGCAGATGCTCTATTGCAAAAAATATATCCTTGCGGAAAATAAATTAAATAAGGTAAAAATGCCCAAAACAATTCTCTGACTAAAAAGATATAATATGACTTCCATAATAATTTATCCTTATTCTCTTTTTGTACAAAATATAAATCCCTCTAATTAAATCTCATTAAGCATATAAGTTTGAACTCTTGATCATGAAAAATAATATAACATTAAAAACAAAACTGAAATTAAAAAAAAATAAAATAAATGTGAAAAGCGAAATAATATTACATTTTATGCAATGAGTCTTCATTATTGAAAAATTGCGCGGAAGAAAGATGCAAAAGTATTCTCATAGGAAGAGATGAAACATTTTAATCCAGCATATACCATAAGAAAGAAGAGAAAACTGGAAACTGGATTATGAAAAGTTTCTTATTGAAAACCTTTCTCCTGACAATTAATCCGTTTATATGTTTTTTTGTATGTATTTTAAGGTATCCGACTAAGTTCGGAACCGTGATTTTAAAAAAGCGCATAAATGGATAAGTTTCATGATATTTAGTGTCACTTAGATTAGAATACATGCATAAAATTATTTTAAGGACATTTTGACAAAAAAAAATTATTAAAATACAATATTTTGGCAAAAAATTAACTTAGAACAATCTTTTTTCAAAATGTTCTTCTTTTGTAAGAAATGCTTCTATTGTATTAATATTTTGCCTGTATATAACTCAGACCTCTGTACAGAGTCTCAACCATCACTTTTGAAAAATTCCCATTATTTTCAGAGTTACAACCCATTGAAATAATTATTGGCGGTTTTTTTTTTAAATTTCTCCCCTCTGTTGTCGTAAAACACGGATAAGCCCACCTCTAAGTTATATATTTCAAAAATTCTAGTTGAGCCTTTGTACAGAGGTCTGAGCTATATACAGACAAAATATTATTATAATAGAAGCATTTTTCACAAAAGGAGAATATTTTGAAAATGGGTCATTCTATGTTCATTTTTTGTCAAAATATTGTACTTAAATAATTTTTCATTGTAATAAAATTCTTAAAACAATTTTTTATTTACATTTTCTAATCTAAGTGACACTAAATATCATAAATATTATCCATTTATGCACTTTTTTAAAATCATGGTTCCGAACATAGTTGATACCTTAAATTAATACAAGACTAACGAAAGAAGGAAACAGGAATGTTAAAAAAAGGGTAATATTCATCAATTTTTCAAAGAAATTTTTTAAATACTATCTCTGGCGATGAATATAAATAAAAAAGAAATTAGAGATGTCTAAACAATTTTAGAAGAATCAAGTATGAATATTAATTTTAAACTATATACCATCGATCCAAGAGTTTAAATGCAATAAACTTGAAACTGGCAGAATTTTCTTAGTAAAAGCAAAAAGCACCATCATTAACATTTTTTTAATTATGCAAAAGTGATGAAAAAATACATAAAGATTCTTCTTTAAAAATATAACGAGCATACGCGTGCGTAGAATATGATAAATTAGGAGTAGAGTATAATGAACCATAATGTACCAATGTTTCAGCAAAATTTGTAACCTTTTACAGAAAGGAACTTATCGATTAATTTTCGCTTTTTGTGTGGAATTTAACTTTCGGTTGCGGATAGTTTTGAAAAAATTGTTCCTTTTTATGTATAAGAATTTTTAAACATTACCTTCTATTTATTTTGTCATTGACTTGTATGATTTAATTTATAAAAATCACACAAAATAGAAATTTTTCTGCTTTGAAGCGTAGTTATGTTATTTATTAAATTAAAATTATACTGGGCACTTAGTCAAGATGTGGGACCTCCCATACAGTCCTTTGGATCATAATTTACTAATTTATAATGAATTAGCAGTTTCATTTTATATTATTATTACCCCTGAGGGAACTATTTATTTAGCTACTGATAAATTCATTTGTTAATCACATTTTGATTTTATTTGTGTTGTAATTGTGTCTGCTTTCACCAGTAATGAAATTAATTTGGAAAATATGTTGTAATAGTGAAACATTTCCTTAACTGATTCGAAATGTTTTTAACCTTTTAACTGTCAAGTTATTTTGATGATTTGGGTACATAAATTGTCAAATCTTTTCATTGCAAAAAAAAAAATGTTTCATACAAAATAAAATATACCTAGAACAGAAAAATTGATATTTTGAATTACTTCCATAACAATTTCAAGGTTTTATATCATGTGCATATTCACTTGAAGTGGTTGTCCCCCCAGCATGGCAGTGATAAAGTTCGCATCTAGAATAGCAATTTTCTCTAAAAAATAAAATAAAAATAAATAAAAATTAATACCTATTAGTAGTTTAATAATTTAGTTTTGTGCGGTATAACTGGAAACACTTTTCCAATCACAGACCAACTCCGCAATTATTACACAAGACTCGTGTTTCCTTCCTTATCTTTTTTTCCATTTGCATCCTTTTTTGGACATCAAACTTTTCTACAACTAACTTTGCACTGTCTTGTAGGCTCTCTGTTCGAAGAAGTAGGAGGAATATGGGATTTATAATGTCAATCATTGAGACGGTCAGAGTTATCTTTTGTAGGTGGTCAGCTAGGATTCTTTTGTCCAGAAGTAGTATCATAATATTTATGTAAAAACTCTTCTGCAACTTATATTCGAAATTCTAAAAATGTAATACGTTTCCCAATTGCATTTTTATAGAGCAAAATGAATTCCAGAGTATTAAAGATAAAAATATCTTTTTATAATATTTTTCTGGCGTGTTCGGGTTGTTGAATGAAAGGATATTTCCTGTTTACAGCGATCAACTTCATGCACAGTAAATTACCCCCAAAAATTACCCCGTATAATACTTGGGCGAGGCAATTTGAAGCACTAGCTAGTGCCATGCCCGAGATTATCTCGGGCACGACAGTTAAAAGATTAATAATGCAAAACATGACTCTACCTCACAGTTGCCAACCTAATAATCTAATTTTTTAAAATTCTATTTAATATTTGATTTGGTGCAGTTATTTTCGCGTAATGTTGATTGATTGATTGTTCATTAACGTCACATTTTGAAGCCCCACAAGGACCGATGCACCTCTTAATTTTGACGAAGACGCTTGAGAACCCTACTCTCAGAAAATTTTCACGTCACGCTAACAGAGAAGTCCAGAAAAGACTTATTAATGTACTATTAAGCCTTCTCGGAGGTAAAGTATGAATGTTTCATCTATAAAATGTTTACTCTCTTACCTCTTAGAAAAAAAGAATTATAGATTTTAAATCATAAGTTATAAAAATATTTTACTTTAAAAAACAAATTTTTATTGTAATTTAATATGAAAATTAGAAATCATTAAACATTTACAAACGATATATTTTTGTTTCATCCAAAAATGGCAAAGCCTTTTATTAATATAAATTATTATCTAAGGGATTATTTGATTCTTAATTTTAAGTAATGAATAGCGTAAACACTTGCACATAATTTAAAGCCCTATGTCATTAAGTATTGATTTTAAAAAAACTATTTAAAAGAATAATAATTAAAGATATTTTTGACGCGCATCAAAATATAAACTAAAAATTACCTATTATTTATTTTTTCCAAATCACTAGATTTAAAAATAAACTATTGACCATACTCCGTTCTATTAACCTAAATTTCCATTTACAAAGGTGAAAAAAGTAAAACCATTAAAGTGCATTGAAAAGGGCGTTTACATTCTAGATATTTAGAAAGATACACAGAGAAAGTGCTGAGTTCGTCGAAGAAATGAAAGCACCGAAATATTTTTCCCCTATAGACCGAAAGCAGGTGTTATAAGTAAGAAAAATTTCAACCGCTTCTATGGAAACCAAAAGCATCTGCAGTTGTCACATATACATTATGAAGCAGGATTTCACAAAAGGTTGGAAATATCGATATGACAGACAAAATAATAACTAGTCAAAATAAAAGTTGCCATTTTTTTTCTTTCACATTTAAACAATATTTGCAAAATTCGTTTGGGGCAGCAATGAAAAAAAAATTATAAGAAATTATTTTAAAAGTTATTTTCTTTCAAATAACGTTTTTCTGGTTTATGGAACATATGGTAGAAGAAAGTACACATGTTGCAACTAAAAAAAATTAAATAATGAAGTTGCTACTGAAACAGAATCTTTAACGACACATAACTAGGGATTTCAATATCGGACCAAAAGTTCAATACCGGTATTCGTATTTTTGATCAAATACCGAGATACCGGTTTTAAAAACGTAAGTGAAATTTTAGGAAAAGAAAGAAAATACAGGTGTTTCTTTGTTTTATTTGCCAGTTTTATTAGAAAGTGTAAATATCACAAAAAATTAACTTGTAATTTTTAAATTATAACAGTATATAAAGAACCACAAAAAAAGTAAAGGAACATCTTATTTATATAAATCACAAAAATATCATTATTCAGTCTGTGGTACTATTACAAACTTTTTAAATGTGATCTTAAAAAACATATGCATAAATTGTACTGTCATTAAGTCATTGAATGCAATTATGAACAAAAATTACCAGCTGTCGAAAACGCTCTTTTGAGCATCTCCGCTAGTTGATGGTATTGTTAACAATACGCGCGAAATACTTTTTAACGGTTTTACCTGTAAATATCTCGTCGGATGATTTTGGATATAGCTGATTTCTATATGGTATTTTCGTTTTTTGAATTTTTTTTAGTTATCGCTAATCCTAATTTTTGTTCAAGAGACAATTCCTTTTCACTATCGACATTAGTGTCATCATCATCAATAACTGTACCGAATTCTTTTGAATGTGGATAGGTGTGGGTAAAAAATTTTGAGAAAATTTACTATAAACTTGATCAAATTTGAATTGGTTTGTCTCTTTTCTTCTTTTTCATTTTCTTTATAAAATCATGATGATATGTAAATACAAGTATGATAAGCAAATACAATGTGAATAACAAACTCAATTTAAAAAATATCGAAATATTACGCATTTTCTTCATAACTACAACCTTGTTTTCACAGATACGAATATCAGACTACAAATCTGTGAGAGTGCAGTATCGCTCTGAATATATTTGGCCCGCCTCCTTGGATAATTCACATATTTTATCATTTATCTCGATTGTATAATACAACTTTATATTGAAAGTCTAATTAATTGCGCCCGTTAGGGAGACATAAAACAAAAGCGTATACTATTTTGCTAGGTTGGCGATCCCTGGACATATAGTGGAGATAACTTTAAAAAATTCTAGTAGATGCCAAAACACCGATATTTAAGCTGTGAATACCGGTATTACAAAATTGAACAAATGTCTCAAAATACCTGTATTCGGTAACCCGGTATACCGGTATTGTAATCACTACACATAACCCATTTACTAAGTTTTCTCATTCAAAAAAGATTTAATATAGATGCAATCATTGATTATAATTAAATTATAACAAATCAAGCATTAATTTGACTTTGTGCATTTGTAGGTTTAAAATATCATATTTTAGTATGATGTACTTTTTGTACCTGTCAAGTCGTATGAGCTATTTCAATCACGATAGCTTAATACTATGAAATAACACATCAGGCAGAGGTTGAATATTTTTTAGAGAATTAGTTCTGGTATTAAAATATAAATTTCAGTGTTTGTTTTTATTCAGTGTGAGCACATTCTATCTTATGAATCAATATATAAATAATATCAGGAGCTGTAACTTCAAGTTACGAAAAAAAGCATAATGTGTTTTGATTTAATTTTTTAAGGGAAAAAATCACTTAAATATAAATTTTATCCTTCTTCATTCATTTACATAAAATTAAATGTATTTCTATTAATATTAACAATGATAAATATAAATATACAATTTGTTTTATAACAGTAGATTAATAATGTTTTTTATTTTTATATTCAAAGTTAAAACATCAGAAAATTAAATTTGCAAAAAGTAATTATTAATATTGATTGTAAATTTTTAAGGTATAAACAATCATGAATAACTACAAAAAATATGTTACAGGAAATATAAAAATAATCTACTCAAGAAAAATTTTTGTCTTTCAAATACTGCTAAAAAATAACAATTTCTATTTTAGTTATATTTTTTCAATTTTTCCACCTTCTGTAGAAACAAAAATAAATAAAAGTAGAAGAAAAGTATTGTATTACAAAAATATTTTACTGTAAGCTTAATATTTATCTTATGAAATTAAAATGTTAAAAACTTATACAATAAGATTAAAATATTAAACTTATCTAATAAAAATAAAATTTAAATTTATCTAAAAAAAGCAAATTTAATATATTAATTTATTCTTGTAGCAAATTTAACATTTTTATGTTTGTTCTAGGAACTAAAGAAGAATGTTACAACTAAATAGATATAAACTGGATATCACAAACTAAAACAATATTTGCTTGAAACATCAAGATAAAAATTTTGTGTGCTACAAAAATATTTGAAAGTTTTCATAAAAAAAAACAGGAAATAAGCAATTTTCTTTCATGGTTTTAAACTCCTGTTTACTTTTCTACTTTTGGAAGATTTCTGTCAGATTCACATATATACACACACATATCAATCTTTAATTCATCTAACAAAACTTCAATAAGTACAACGTTTTTTAATCACACTTTTGTTTCACTAATTATTATTTTATAAGAAATGAAGAATTCATCACAAGATACGCTCTGAATAGAGATGCATCCATTACTGTGACAAACCTTGACCTATTAACACGCCAGGAATGCTCTATTGCGGACACGGTCCATTCCACTGTCCAGTGGATCACGGTTTGGAAGAGCAGTAAGCTTTCGAGTATGACTAAATGTTTTTTAGGGAGAAGACTTCCTGTGCATGTTTCATTTTAATATATTACCTTAATTAAAGTTTTGCTATTTTATGTGGAATTTTAATATGCAGCACCACACTGTATTTGAATGGAATGGAAACGTGTTTGAATGTGATGCTTCATGTATTTTGGGTAATAAAAGAATGAACTTTATTTCTCAACGCCATTAGGGAAATGCTTTATTTTATTGTACTCTAAAGTCAGTAGAGTAAATCCGTAGTAATTAATATTTTGGAGAAACAAGTTTTTGTGTTATCGATTTTAATTATTCAAACTAAATTATAACTTTCACGTGATTTTTTTTTATTTTGTTAAATTTCATTTTGGGGTTAAAATTAAAGATAAAAGTGCCACATTAATTATAATGGAAGTGGTGGTTAATGTAAAAAAAGTATTGTAAAATTCGCTCTGGTTTTTAAATATTTTATTATCCTTTTAATATTGAACTCACGTTAACTTACTAAAATTTATGCAAATAAATTAGGATTTCAGACAAACTGCGTCAACCATTTTTATTATGAAATTTCTTTCTAAAACAATTTGGAAGAAAGATTGAATTTATCTTAAGCATATGTTGAAAACAGGCTGTGTTCACTAAAAAATCCATGAAAAACAGAAAAACTGGAATGTATCGGTTTAGATATACACTGCTAATCAATAAATTGTAATAACATGAAAGAAGGGATGAAACAACTGTCAAAGTCGCATGGAAAAAAGAAGATGCTGGTATACGCAAATAAATGCGCAATCAAGTGACACAGAAAGGAAAGTGGCATCTCAAACGTTATATAAAAGGAAAGTTACACAGCAGATTTCTCATTCGGATATCGCTTCTGGATGTTTGTTGTTTGTGAGACGATCGTGTTATGTTTCATATAAGAAGGAAAAACAAATACCAGCATATTCTGGAATTCGTTAGTTGAGTAATAGTTGTCTTTCGAGAGTGCGGTTTAGAGCTCTGTCATATTCCTATCCGCATTGGTCAGAAACCAACGAATATCATGCGAATGCGATGAATTCAAGAAGACTATACTGAATGTGCCTTACAGGATCTCAACTTCCTGCCCTCATTAACGCTCGAGAGGATAGACTTGTCTGGTTGGCCTTGCAGGATCATATAATTGCAACAAGAACTTTGAGTCAAAAAGTTTGATATTAACAGCTCAACAAGTATCCGCCTGAACAGTGCGATGACACTTGGAGCAGAAAGGAACTGTTTGCATGGTGACCATTATTGCGATTTTCCATGACACTACAGCGTAGAGATGCGTGGGACAGAGGTGCGTTTATCTACAAAATTGGACATAGGAGTGACACCATGCTGCCTTTTCACACGATGTACGTATGTATCTACGTGCAACATCAAGATGATCGTATCCATGTCTGGGTCACGGAAGGAAACGTGAATAGTCTGCTCATGTTCCATTACACCAAGGGAGTCAAACTCAAAGAGTGACTTGGGCCAAACAAACAAGGTATAACTTAAGTCGGCTACAAAGAAAATCAAAATTCATATAGAAATGTATGTTTATTTCGAATAATGCATTAAAATAAACATGTATAAAAGAACAAGAAAAATTTAAAATACACATCCTGACACTTGACATCTCTTCTCTGCTCCTATCCTCTTATTTCGGGAGAAATTCCGAAACTTTTATATATATACAGTCGAACCTCCATATAACGAACCTCTATATTGCGAATTTTTCTATATGGCGAACTTTTTCCAGGAACCAAGAACATTTCATGATTTCCTTCGTAAAATAGCCTCCCAATAGCGAAGTTCATTTTATGTATAACAATTTTTTTCTCCTTATTTTTGAAGTATTTCTGGACATTTCGAGTTATTCTTTCTTTTAGCACATTTTATGGTGGTAATACATCTTGAACTGGTTTTGTTAGGTGCCTTGCACACCGAGAGCAATAGAATTCAATAAATGGATGCTCTTTCCAAAATATGTATCGCCTCACCATATATATATATATATATATATATATATATATATATATATATATTCCTTTACAATTATTTGATTAATTTTCATTATTGGACAGTAAACGGAGGATATTAGCCCTCCCCACTGCAAAGTCAATTTTTGGACCCCAAGCCGGATCTACAAAGGATTGCAAAATCATAACATAACGTAGAATTTAGTCCCTTAGAATCCTGAGTCACTCGCATTGAAGGTGTACGTTACGCCACTGTTACTGAATCCCGAAAGCAATTTATTACTTTATATTATGTTTTCTCTATTGTATTTTATTATATTGTTTTTTAATTGCATGTTGTATTAAATTATAGTGCTTTTTATTCACACTAGAGATATATATAATTCATGTAAATATTTTCAGGAATAGCAATATATATATATATATATATATATATATATATATATATATATATATATATATATATATATATATATATATATATATATAAATGTTATTTGTAAATACAGCTACATGAAACAAATAATTTTAGCACTTACAAAATTTTATCTACGTATATTTTAACACGTATTTTTTATTGCATTCATGTTAGAAGGCGGTTATTATTCATATTAATTTAAAAGTGCATAGATAAGATTTGTTTGTGTTTGATTTATCACGTTATATTTAAAAAATTTCGACTGTAATTCCTAGACGTATGGGCGATCTCTTATTTCAGCATTCTGTAGAGGTGGTGTTTCCACTATGAAATTACTCCCCTTGAAACAAAGGTGAATCCTAAGTTTTATTTGAATGCGTAACTAATCCACATGATCATAATATCGAACTGCATGTAATACTTCATTAAACCTTACCATAATAAAAATGTGCTCTTCTAAGGTGTCTTCTGTGTAGGTTTAATTCTACTGAAAGCTGTTTCCAGTGGCGTAAAGTACTCCCCGACAATCCCCGCATTGCGAGGGGCTCAGGATTCCAGGGGGCCTAAAGCCGACTGCCGCCAAGTATCTACCCTTTGTAAAATACAACTTGGAGGCCCAAAACCTAACTTTGCAGGGAGGCCCAAATGTTCTCCGTTATGCCACTGGCTCTTTCACTATAAAATAGAATATGTTTATTGATATAACTTTTTAAAAATTCAATTACCGTAAAATCCGGTGTATAAAGCACACTTTTAACACAAAGGAATAAGTTCGAAATTTACAGGTGCGCGTTAACTGCCGGGTATAAAAAGGAGAGCTTTAAAAATAATAGAAAAGATGAGCATAGACAAAAAATTAGATGCTTACATACATCGAAATACTCTGTTTATTTAAAAGAAATAACATTCCTTATGAAGTTACAGGATTGTAGTTCTAGAAATATTATTTTTCAAAAGCTTCGAATAAAACCTCTAATAAATGACTTTAAAATACTTAACAGCATTGCGCACGTACATTTCAGATTTCTTCGCAAAAAAGGAGGGTGCGCGTTATACGACGAATATACCTAAAAATTAAAAATTGCAGCTTGAAAAGTATAGGTGTGTGTTATACGCCGTATTTTACGGTTGCTTAAATTAACATGAATATTAGTCTGTGTTGAGTAAGCTTTCTTCTCAGAAACGTTTTCTTTTATACAATTGCAATTTTTCATTTATTTAAATTTCTTTCCACAGATATACCTTGGACAGGAAGTAATTTAAAAAATTTAAATATGATAGCATGAAACATTATCATTAGGAGGAGGGAGGGAGAAAACCTTTTATAAAAGATTACTTGTAAAATTTTTGATACATTTTTTTTTCTCAAAGTAAAGAATACCAAGCAAATAACATCAAACATTTTTTTTTCTAATTAGAGTTAGTAAAATAGAAACGAAAATCAATATTTTGGCAAGCTGTTAGGCAGATACTTTTTAAAAGAGATCCGGAAAAAATATATCGACCCTAAACTCATAGCGATTAATATAACATGCTGCCATCTATTGGGTAGTTGAAATCATAAATGTCAGAATGTAATGTTATAGTAAATAATAAAACGAAAACTTAAACTAATTTCTAGGTACGTACAATTAAAATAGTTACTAATAAATTTTTTAAGCTAACGAAAACAAATTTAGAGCTTCTGCATAAAGTGTTGAAAACATTTTCGACATGGAATAAAAAAAGTATAATGCATGCCATTTTTTTTTTCTAAAAATATTTTGAAGTCTGATATTTTACAGAAAAAACATTTTAAGCTATTATCCCCAAGAGAAAATAATTACATGTCTTTTTATATATTAATTTCTCAATAATCTTGCTTTTTGGTCATATAAGAAAGATATGTTACGTTTCATTATTATTTCAAGATATATCAATCAATCTTCGCACTTTTTTAAACATGCCTTTTTTAAAAAATTATTAAAGTAACAATAAAAAGTAGTAGTGGTCATATTGAATATGTTTATACCGCATTCAAAGGTTGCAATCAATTATGTAAAATTTAGAAGTTATTTCTATAATTGTTTTAATTGCTTTTCATCATCTCTTAATGAGTGAATGAATATTAACATCCCACCATTTAGCTACCCGAGTGCTTTTGGCGACGAACCTTGTAATTTTGAGCCATGGTCAAGTGACAAGGAAGGTACCCAAACTGGCTTTCCTCTCTTAACTTCCACACCACACCAACGAGAAGATGTTTGAGCTACGACATATTTAATGTGACACACCGGTCACTAGTTCGTTACCTTGACCCCTGATCTTCTGTGGTCATGTCTTCTTTCAAAATTTCTTGAGAATTTGGGGAATTTTCTTTAAGTGATTTTTACTAAATAAAATTTTAAAAATGTAATCTTTTGTTATTAGTACCAGTAAATTTAGTAAATTTCTATAAAATGATCCTTTCAAAGCCTTATGTAAGGAATAAAATTTCAAACTTTTTCTCCACGGCGTACATCGCTAACCGCCGTATATCATGTTTCAAGCTGCACTTATACCTAAAATATATTGCACTTATACCTTCAAGCTACAATTTTAAATTTTTAGGTACGCTCAACGAATAACGCGCACCCCCCTTTTTTTAAAAAAAACCTGAAATGTACATGCGTAATGCTCTTATGTTTTGAAGTTATTTATTCGAGGTATATTATTCCAAGCTTTAGAAAAAATAGTGTACTTCGAGAACTGCAAACATTGACGTTCATGAGGAAAATGTCATTTCTTTTAAATAAACCGTAATTTTTTTTCCCTATGCTCTTCTTTTTTCGTTTTCCAAGCTCTCAACTTTATACTCGGCGTATAACGTGCACTCATAAATTTCGATTTTATTTTTTCGTGTTAAAAAAGCGCTATTTGCTGGATTTTACATATGTATTTTAAACTAGGCTGGCTGTATATTGATGTAGATCATAACTTGAAAACATTTTTTGAAAAAATTGATTCTTTTGAAATGAATAGTCTTTTATAGTGAAATAGAATATAGAACACACAGTGAAGTCAATAATTTATTTATGCGAAAAAAAGCAGTAGAAATATGTTTGCACAAAAGAGGAACAAATATTTCTTAAATCATCATTTCAGTTGTGCTGTTCTGTTCGCTATATTTGTCATTTGATTCAGTTCTGATTAAAATAAAAAGATAATTCTAAGAAAATGGGAATTATAAGATGTACATTTTTGAGACATGTAATCATAAAAGAAAACATTTTTATTTCCTCTTATAGAGAAATCTTATAAATAAGAACTCAAGAAGTATATAATTTGAATGCATCCTGAAACCAATAAGTGAAACTTAAATATCATTTGTAATGATACAAAACCTTCACTATCATGCACATCATTCAATTATATATATACAGTCGACTCTCGCTAATTCAAAGTATACTCAGCCTCTAGAAAATCTCTTGATATTTCGAACAAAAACAATACCTTTTGGTACACTCAATATTTCGAAGTGAAATCTATGGCTGGCCAGACTCCAATACGGGGTGATTCGAAGTGATCTTATAAGACTCTCGACAATTCGAACACTCATTATCCTGTAGAGTCCTGTAGCAAATAGGTTGGTTAGCTATTTTTTGTTTTTTTA